>PVJD01001572.1:66689-257851 GCA_004026545.1 Mormoops blainvillei | reverse complement strand
GTTCCAGCTGTACAACACAATGATTCAATATTTGTGTATACTGTGGAATGATCACAAGTTCAGTCACCATCCATCACCACACAAAGTTACAAAAACTTTTCTTCTTGTGATGAGTCCCTGCAAGATCCATTCTCTTAGCAAATTTCAAATGTGAAATACAGTATTATTGACTGTAATCACTATGCTGTACATTATGTCCTTATGACTTATTTTATAACCGAAAGTTTGTACTTCTTGGTGCCTTTCACCTGCCCATCAACCCACCAATCTGTTCTCTGTATCTGTGAGTTTTGTTTTGTTTGTTTTGGTTTTTAGAATCCACATATAAGTGAAGTCACACAGTATTTGTCTTTGTCTGTCTGACTTATTTTACTTAGCAATTAAAATGCTCAAGGCCCATCTATGCTGTTGCAGATGGCAAGATTTTATTCTTTTTTATGGTTGAGTACTGTTCCATTATATGTTGGGTTGGCCAAAAAGTCCATTTAGTTTCTTCCTTAAAATAAAAGGCACGTTTTTCATTTTCACCAATAACTTCATTGATTTGGATATTTTGAGTATGTTGGCTATCTCCTGCTATTGGTTTTAGTGGGTAGAGGTGAGGGGTGCTGCTAAACATCTTCCAAGGCATAAGATAGCCCCGCAGCAAAGATGTCAAGTTAGCAAAGATGGCAAAAATATCAAGAGCATCAAGAAACTTTGCAAATCACTTTTGAGACGTACAATCAGTCAAAGCACCTTCTCCATAAATGCACAAATCTTTTTTTTTTTGTGCTTCAGTTGTGTTTTTACCTTTTTTGAAATAATAAAGCATAATATACCAAAAATGTTGTGTATCTTCTCCCATCTTCAATATTAAAATGGCTGCACACAAATTCACCAATATTAATGTTTTTTTAAATGCACGCTGATATGACAGCTGTCACAAAACGGTCTAGCAAAATTGTTTTGAATGATGTTAAATACAGCTAAGAACTATGAGAGCCAATGTACAGAAAAAACTATGTGGACTTTTTGGCCAACCCAATATATTTACACACACATATATATTACATCATCTTTATTTTTTCATCCATTGATGGACACTTGAGTTGTTTTCTTATCTTGTCTACTTTAAATTATGCTATAGTGAACATATCTGTACATATATCTTTTCTAATCAGTATTTTGGTTTTTTTAGATAACTACCCTGAAGTAGAATTGTGAGGTGATATGTTAGTTCTATTTTTTAATTTTTTTGAGGGCCCTCCACACTGTTTCCCATAGTGGCTACACCAATTTACAATCCCGAGTGCTCAGGGGTTCTATTTTCTCCACATCCTCACCAACACTTGTTATTTGTTGTCTTTTTTATAATAGCCATGCTAACTGGTATGAGGTAATATCTCATTGTAGTTTTGATTTGTTTTTCCTAAAGATTAGGGATGTTGAGCATATTTTCATGTGCCTGTTGGCCATCTCTATGTCTTCTTCAGAGAAATGTCTACTCAGATTCTCTGTCCATTTTTTAATAATTATTAATTTTGCTGTTGAGTTATGAATTTTTAATATTACTTAGATATTAACCACTTATTGGATATATGATTTGCAAAAATTTTCTCCTATTTAGTGGGTTTCCTTTTTATTTTCTTGATGGTTTCTTTTGTTGTGCAGAAGCTTTTTAGTTCAGTGTTAACCCCATTTGTTTACTTTTGCTTTTGTTACCTTTGCTTTTGGAGTGAGATCCAAAAATGACAACCAAGACCAGTTTCAAGGAGTTTACCACCTACCTATGTTTTCTCCTAGGAATTTTATGGTTTCAAGTCTTACATTCAAGTCTTTAACCCATTTTGAGTTATTTTTTGTGTATGATGTAAGATAATGGTCCAGTTTCATTCTTTGGCATGTGTCTGTCCAGTTTTCCCAACACCAATTACTGAAGAGACTGTCTTTCCTTGTATTATATTCTTGGCTCCTTTGTCATAAATTAATTG
The DNA here is from genome assembly GCA_004026545.1 of Mormoops blainvillei. NCBI lineage: Eukaryota > Metazoa > Chordata > Mammalia > Chiroptera > Mormoopidae > Mormoops > Mormoops blainvillei. The sequence continues at coordinate 255,878 of PVJD01001572.1, read as the reverse complement.
ACCATATGCATAGGTTTACTTCTTACCTCTCAATTCTGTTCCACTGATCTATGTGTCTGTTTTTATCCCAGGAAGATACTATTTTGATTACTATAACCTTCTAATGTAGTTTGAAATCAGGGAGCATGATATCTCCAGTTTCGTATTTTTTTTCTCAAGATTGCTTTGGTTATTCAGGATCTTTCATGGTTCCACACAAAGTTTAGAACTGTTTGTTCTGGACTTCCAGTCAAGATGGTGGCATAAGTAAACACAGCTCACCTCCTTGCATGACCACAACAAAAATTACAAGTGAACTACAAAAGACTAGCACCCAGAACCATCAAAAAATTGAGCTGTACAGAAGTCTGACAACCATGAAATTAAAGAAGTCACATTCATTCAGACAGGTATAAGGAATGGAGACATGGAGATGGGCAGTGGGCAGTGCCACACCCATGTGTGGGGGATAAATATCAGGAGTGATACCTCAGGAGTGAAGGATCCTAGCCCCACTCCAGACCACCCAGTCCAGGATTCCAGCACCAGGAATATAAGTCCCCATAACTTCTGGCTGTAACAGCCAGGGACGGTCGGGACAGCAGAAGAAACTGCAGTATTCTCAGGTGTCTCCTCTTAAAGGGCTTGCATCTTTGAACTTACGCAGACTCACTCCCTCTGGGCTCCGGCAGTAGGGCAGCCCCTGGAAGGGCACCAGTCACACATGGGGAGAACTGAAGTGTCTGGCATCAGGGCAAGTGCTAGGGGACAACTTCCTCCCAGACAAAACTTCAGAGGCCAGACAGTGGCATTGTCCCCTTTCTGAGCCCTCCCCCACTCAGAGTAACAGTGCGCGGACACCGTATCTGACACCACATCAGCCTGGTTCACACAGGTTACCCACCCTGGTTACCTAAGGCTCCACCCCATTCAACTTATGGGTGCACTTTTCTATGTTAGGCCATGCTACTAAGACAGGGAGTCAAAGTAGCTCTACCTAATACATAGAAACAAACACAGGGAGGCTGCCAAAATGAGGAGACAAAGAAATATGGCCCAAATGAAAGCACAGAACAAAACTCCAGAAAAACTAATCAAAGTGGAGGTAAGCAATCTATCAAATGCAGAGTTCAAAACACTGGTGATCAGGATGCTCAAGGAATTCACTGGGTACTTCAACAGCATAAAAAAGACCCAGGCAGAAATGAAGGTTACACTAAGTGAAATTTTAAAAAAAGTTTACAAGGAATCAACAGTGGAATGGATAAAGCTGAGAATCAAATCAATGATTTGGAACAAAAGGAAGAAAAAAACATTGAATCAGAACAGCAAGAAGGAAAAAGAATCCCCTTCCCAAAAAATGAGGATAGCGTAAGGAGCCTCTGGGACAACTTCAAACATACCAACGTTTGAATCACAGGGGTGCTGGAAGGAGAAGAGAAAGAGCAAGAAATTCAAAACATATTTGAAAAATAATGAAAGAAAACTTCCCTAATTTGGTGAGGGAAACAGACATGGAAGTGTAGGAAGCACAGGGAGCCCCAAACAAGATCAATGCAAAGAGGACCATACCAAGATACGTCATAATTAAAATGCCAGAGGTTAATACAGAGAGAATTTTAAAAACAGCAAGAGAAAAGCAGAGAGTTACCTAAAAAGGCATTCCCATAAGACTTTCAGCTGCTTTCTCAAAAGAAACTTTGCAGACTTGAAGGTACTGGCAGAAAGTATTCAAAGTGATGAAAAAAAAGCAAGGACCTACAATCCAGATTGCTCTATCTAGCAAAGCTGTCATTTACAACTGAAGGGCAGATAAAATGTTTCCCAGACAAGGTAAAGCTAAAGGAGTTCATCATCACCAAGCCACTATTGTTTGAAATGTTGGGACTTATTTAAGAAAAAGATCAAACAATTAACATTAAAATGGCAACAAATTCACAACTATCAACAATTGAATTTTAAAAACAAACTAGCAGAGGAGAAACAATCATAGATGTGTAGATCATTTGGAGGGTTATCAACTGGGGGGCAGAGAGGGAGAATGGGAGAAAAGTCAGGGATTAAGAAGTACAAATGGTAGATACAGAATAGACAGGGAGATGTTAAGAACAGTGTAGGAATGGAGTAGCCAAAGACTTCATATGCATGACCCATGGACATGAACTAAGGATGGGGGACTGCTGGAGGGAATGGCAGATACCAGGGTGAGGGGGGCAAGGGGGAAAAGATTGTGACAGCTATAATAGCATAATCAATAAAATATATTAAAAAAAAAGAATTGTTCTATTTCTGTTAAAAAATGCTGTTGGAATTTTGATAGGGATTGCATTAAATCTATAGATTGCTTTGAGTTATGTAGACATTTTAACATGTTAATTCTTCCAGTTTATGAGCATGGATTATCTTTTATTTCTGTCTTCAATTTCTTTTAATGTATTACAGTTTTCAGGGTATAAACGGGATTGTTTACCTAATTTCCTTTTGTGATAGTTTGTTGTTAATGTATAGAAACACCACAAATGTTTGTATATTGATTTTGTACCTTCAACTTTACTGATTTCATTTATTCTAACAGGTTTCTTTTTTTTGGGGGGGGGTGGAGTTTTTAGGGTTTTTTGTATATAAAAGTATTATATTCAAATAATGACAGTTATACTTCTTCCTTTCCAAATTGTAAACCTTTTATTTGTTTTTCCTGCTTAATTTCTCTGGGGCTAGAACTTCCAATAGTAAGGTCGATGGAAGTGGTGAGAGTAGGCATCCTTGTCTTGTTCCTGATCTTAGAGGAAAAGCTTTTAGCTTTTCACTTTTGAGTATAATGTTAGCTGTGGGCTTGTCGTAAATACCCTCTGTTCTGTTGTGGTACATTCTGTCTCTACCCACTTTGTTGAGAGCTTTTTTTGTTGTAAAAGGTTGTTGAATTTCGTCAAATGGTTTTTCTGCATCTATTGAGATGATGATATTTTTCCTTCATTTTCTTTATGTGGTGCTTCATGTCGCTTGACTTGCAGATGGTGAACAAGCCTTCATCCCTGGAATAAATCCCACTTGACCATGGGGCGTGATCCTTTTAATGTGTTGTTGAATTCAGTTTGCTAATATTTTTCGAGTATTTTTGCTTCCATGTTCATCAGGGATATTGGCCTGTAGTTGTATTTTTTGTGGTGTCCTTGTCTGGTTTGGGTGTCAGAGTAATGGGGGCCTTGCAAAATGGCTGAAGAAGCAGGAGGTACAGGTGAGCTGTAATGACGCGGAGGGAGAATGCAAAAGTGTTATCCTTTCAGTGTTCCCTGAGAGCACTTCTGTTGTCTTAGATATGTGGTAGACCAGAAGCCTACCCCTCAGGCCAAAGGTCTAGGATAAATAAGCTTTTTTCACAGGAAGGCTAGGGGTGTTTTCAGTCGTTTGTCTGTGCTGTGCCCTGGGGGTGGTAGCCTGCCTTGAACTATCTCTCCAATTATTTCAGTCCCATGGGGTTCAGAAAAGAAAGCCTCTCTGTCCACCAGAGCCAGGCGATCAAGAGGTGTCCCCTCTGAGGACTGTGTACACGTGGTGGCCCCAGTGAGGCAGCAGAGATTTACTCAGCCAGCTTCCCCGGATGGCACGGTTCACCCACTGTGTGGCCCACAAAATGAGGAAGCATTGAACCCTGCATCCACTCTTCTAAGCTCTGGGATATGCTTCCATGAGCATAATCTCCTCTGACCAAAAGGAACATTAATCATAATATTGGAGCTAATAGATCTACATGGTTTTCTACCCTCTTTGAACACCCTTAAATTACATTTTCATTTTTTATTGGCAAGTTCTTAATAAATGGGTCTTATTTAAGTTCATATGGGTTTTCATAAAGTCTTCAAAAATATTTAATTATTAACTGTCACTGGTTAAGTTCTACTTCTTAAGTACCATTTAAACAAAGCTGCTTCCTGAAGGTGTCACTCTGCTTCTGTTTATGAATGAGAATAACCTATATTTGCATGGCTTTTTACAGTTTTCAAAAACCCTTTTGCATGTATTTTCTCATGATACCTACCCCTCGGAATGTTCTTGCTTTTGTTCTTCATGATCACCATCTTCAGATGATGGAACCAAGGCTCGGAAGTGGGGAGTGGCTTGCTTAGCATGGCTGTGTGACAGAGCCAGGACGAGAATCCAGCTCTGACTCTAACATTCAGGTTGACCAACAAGGCATCAACATGGGAGAACCAGGCATTTTTCAAGCACCTTCCATGGCCAAGTAATGTGTACATTAATTAAACCTCTCTACAACACTCGGAAATGAATCAGAGATTTTACAGATGAGAAACCAGTGTCCGAGAGATGAAGTGTCTTGCAGAAAGTCAGAAGTTATTAAGCTGTAGAGTTTAGATGTATTTTGACATCCTGTGCTCCACGATGCCGTCCTCCGTTCCCTGAGAGCACTTCTGTAGCCTCTAAATGTGTGGTAAACCAGAAGCCTGCCCCTATTAACTGTTTTAACAATGTAGTTAAAACTGGGGTCTGTATGCTTTGTTTGCTAAGGTAGGCAAGTCTATAAAAGATATGGAACCACTACAAGTGGCTATGTTAAAGTTAGAGTTTCTAAAAGGATAATCTACAAATATCTGAAAATTACACACATCCATTGAAGTTAAGTGGCCAAAAGAGCAAAATATGGTGATCCATCTTGTCCCTGGCTAATTTGTTTTTCTTTGCTACAGCGAAGACCTAGCATCCTCTTAAAGGCGGGGCGTAGGAAGTGGGTGAATAGCTTAGATAGAAGCTGGGTGGGAATGAGATTGAGAAGCTGTGCTATGTCTCCTATCACCCTCTTCCACTCAATCCTAATGGCATCAGGTTATTCTTTTCTACTCTTGGAAAATTACAGAATTTAGTTCCTCTATCACTTAGCTACTACCACAGTAATTTCGTGTAACAAATAACCTCAGAATTCTCAGTGGCATGCAACACTAAGCATTTTTTCTTACTCATGAGTTCGTGGGTTTGCTGGAGTGGTGTTCCTGTCTTTCGCCCTCCTTCTGGGACCCATTGCTAGTCTGGGCAAGCTCTGCCTGTAGCAGGGGCAGGGCACCAAAGAGCCCGCTGAAAAGCACAAGGTCTCTGAAGTCTGGAATTGGCCAATTGTCACTTCCACCCATTTGCCAATGGCCAAAGTCAAGTCGGGTGACCAAGTGAAAGGCAAGGAGTGGGGACATATACTTCATGATGAACAAAAGTGTGGACGTAGGGGGAGGTGAAAATTGGTGCTGTTTCAATATACTACAATTTCCAGCAGAACATGTTTTGGAATTGGTCCTTTTAAATCAGTGACTACATTTTTGAGTGTATGGACCCCTTTTTGAACATGGCGAAAGTGTTGAACATCCTCTCCAAGAAAATACAAAGTCTGTCCAGAAAAAGACCAGCCATTGTTAACATAATAAGAATGGTTTACATGACACCGATGTAACCTGGCAGCCCAGCAAGTGGACTGGAATGCACACGTGTGAGCAATGACAACTTCGCTAGTCACTGGGGGTAGTTCATGCCACTGAGTGAACATGTGCACTGTGTGGCCATCACGTTCAAAATGACTGAGTGAGTAGAGCAACATGTCTGCATCAAGTTTTGCTTTATGTTTGAACATTCTTCCATGGGAACTATTCAGATGATTCCGAAGGCCATAGCTCTGGGCACCCGGTGATTGGCAGCTTCATCATGACAATGCGCCCACTCACGCATCACATCTCGTCCAGTTATTTGGTAAAATGTCAAATCACCCAGGTGACTCAGCCACCCTACAGCCCAGATTTGGTACCCTGTGACTTCTGGCTTTTCCTAAAACCACAATCGCCTTTGGAAGGAAAGATTTCAGACCATCGAGGAGATTGAGGAAAATACAAAGGGGCAGCTGATGGCAATTGGGAGAATTGTGTGAGGTCCCAAGGTGCCTTCTTTGAAAGGAACTGAGACATCATTGTCCCATGTACAATATATCTTATACCTTACATCTTCTTCAATAAATGTCTCTATTCTTCATGTTATATGGCTGGATGTCCCTAATTTGGCTTTCAGTCTTCAGGACATCTCTCATGTCCACCCACACAGCCCAAGATCAGATAGCTTGTAGGACAGCTTCGCTCCGGGCACACCCTCTCTTCCCCAGGCTAGGAGAGTGAACTCACAGTGCCACTCCTGCCTCCTCCCAAGTCCTTCCCCTCTGCTGGCTCCAGATGCTCAAAAATTTATAAGTGTGAACACTCAGTAATGGATGGGGTCTTTTTTTCATTTATTTTAGAATTAAAATAGCTTTATCAATCATTTTTTGATTATGAAAATTTTCTCCAAAGCTAATGGGTAAGCAAATGCTGTTGTCTGATAATGTTTTTATCCATTCACAGCAAAACGTGAAGAATAAGGGTTGCAGAGTACGTTAAACTTCAATCTAGTCAATTTAAATTCAATATTTAAAGAATATTTTTTCTGATGTTTGTCTTTGATATTTATTTATTTATTTAATCCTCACCTGAGGACATGCTTATTCTAGAGAGAGGGAAAGGGAGGGAGAAAGAAAGGGAGGGAGAAACATTGATGTGAGGGAAAAACATCAGTTGGTAGCATTTCATAGGCACCCTGACCAGGGACCGACCCCAAAACATAGGCATGTGCCCTGATCAGGAATTGAACCTGTGACCCTTTGGCTTGCAGAGTGACGCCCAACCAACTGAGCCACACTGGACAGGGCTGATGTTTGTCTTTGATTTTTAGATTTGTTTTAAGTGATTCATTCTTTTAAGAAATCATGGTGATATTAAATAGCAGTTTTTGTGTCCTTGAACTCTCTGTAGCTCCCCCAAATTATTTTGAAGGTTTTTCTGACTTGTGAAATTATGAGAACTACTCATGTATGCTAACTGTCCATTTGAAGCTGGAATCTTGAGATTTCTTCACATCTCTAAAGAATCATCCAGACTCTGACTGTCTCCTGATGTGTAAAGTGGCCATCCCTGGTCGTCTGCGACCAGAGGATCGTTCTTCCTTATGTCACTCCGAAATCCTTCTCTCATTTGAGGAACGTAAGAGACATTCAGTCAGCACAGGGATCTTGAGGAGTTTACGGAGCATTTTAGGTGTGGACAGAGAGGAGCAGATTTACCTTTCTTCTGCCTGTGACTGATTACTTCTACTCATCACTTTGACTTTTGTATTAATAATAATTTGTTGTCCTTCTGAGACTTAGGGCTGTGTTAGACGTTAACTAGTTTTTTTTCTGCTTGCGGGTCCTTAACCGGACCAAGGTTAAGGCATCAGGGATGTGAGTGTAGCATTTTGTAGAAACATCTTCCCACCCTCCCAACCCCCAGCTCTCCCCTAGAATTCATTTGGTAGAGAACTCTGTAGGGTTGCCCTTTCCATTTTTGTGGGGACCGAATTTGAAGAAGGATGTGTCCCGCACTCCCACATGTCCTTCAGGATTCGTGGACTTTGGTTCCACTGCCTGGCCCATGCTCTTCAACCAACACTTAGTGCACTAATGAAAACTCACAGCAGAGGGCGCTCTCTCACGCATCTCAAGGCTTCCTTTATGATGATGTTCTGTCTCATTGAAAAACTCATAGAAAAGTTCCTTTCATTAGGCCAGATTCATAAAGGGGAGAAAAATCCCTTGCTCTTCAAGAGAGGTCATCTTTTACCTGCATGATGTACCGTTTATTCTTGAAGGGGTGTTTCCCTCTTCCTCTTAGCCACCCCTTCAAGTTGTTGGGTCTAATTTGTGAAATTCAAAGACAGAAGGGGTTAATTTTAAAGTAACCTTTCTGGTTTTTTTGTTGTTCTTGTTGTTGTTCTGTTCTGTTTTTATTTGTTTGTGTGTTTGTTACCAAATGTTCAAAGTGGTAGGGATATTTGAATACTATCTTAGCAGCCCTGCCCAAAGGATTAGCCTGCAGAGGGCTATTAACGTCAGACATCTGCTTTTCTTTCTGTCCGGCGCTCTGCTGAGTCTGTTTTATAAAGCATTTAGATAGTCACAAAAACCTAGTAAGGTAGGTATGTTTATTAGTGACATTTTCCAAATGGGGAGATGGAGACCTTGAGATTAAGGAATTTGCTGTGTGACCTTGAGCAAGTCACTGTACTGCTCTGGGCTTTTTACCTTGTTCATCCGTAAAACAAAGGCATTGGATTAAATAGCTTTCAAGATTTCTGTTTCCTCCAGCTTCCAGACAAAATCAAATCAAAAGCACTGAAATCAGAGTTATCATGAAGGTGGGAAATCTTGATTGTGTGGGATGAGGGTGTTGATGTTACTGACGAGAACCAGGGCCGTGCTTTTGTCCTTTGTTTAAAATTCCCTGAGCTGAGCCTACCGTAGCGTGTTGGGAAGCTGGCTCGGTTTACCATCAATAAATATTAAACTGCCGAGTCTGATTTTAGCAATAACCTGCCTCAGTGCCCAAGTAATGTTGGCATGAGAAATGCATTAGTGATTCTGAACTTGGCCACTTAGTGTATGAGTCTCCTCTTCTGTGCCATGCATTAGCAAATTGTGAGTGTGTGGAATTATAAAAAAAGAGATGATTCTCATTTTGTTTTTTTCCTGATAAACATTTACCAAATACTCTGACATGCCTCCCTTCCTAAAAAAGTTCTCAAAAAGGAAAAAGATAGATCTTATGGTGGCCAATCTTCTTACATGAAAGTTTTATTCTCTGAAGCATCAGCCAACTGCCAAAAGCCTTATCGTGAGTCTGTTCTCATGGTTTTGTGTTCTTTGATACACCTCTCCCTGGGCCCTGGGTACCAGTGTTACTTGGCAGGAATGGGGTGGAGGAAGGAGACAAAAAGCCCCACTAAGTGATTCTTAAGTAACAGCGGATATATCTTGGTTGCATCCAAACTGGCTAAGTATGTTATTAAAGGCATGGGTGATTATTGAAATGTTATTTTTGGTTTACAAATCATGTGACAAAAATCACTTAACAGAGAGAAAAAACTTACGTTATGAGTGATAGACTTCATTGGTGGATATATTAAGCTGTACCATATGAAACTGCTGTGTGGCAGGCAAGGGCTGGGCTGGGAAAAATAAATTCAGGAGTCATCAGCATATTGATAGCATTTATATATGTGATTGAGATCACTTCAGGAGAGAATGGGTGCGGGGCAGAGGGCTTTGCAATGTTCAGAGGATTTGCAGAGGAGGAGGAATCAGCAATTAGAGGAGGGAAAATGTGTCCATACATAAGTAATGACACACACACGCACACACACACATATGCACACACATGTGCACATAGTACTGTTAAAAGCCCTGGTTCCAGCATTGCTTTTCGTAAGTGAATTCTCCTCTCCCGAATAACCTTGCCTGGCCAAGATGTTATTTTGTCAGAGGAAACAGCAGGAGCTGCTAAGCTGAGATGATGATTCATTATCTGTTAATGGTTTCCCCCTGTGGTTTTCCTCTATTTCTCACAGCCCCACCCCCTTTTAGTGGCATTTTCCATGCACCAGAAAATTCATCTCTGTATAATCTCCAGAATTCTCAAGACTTCTGGACTTTTCTTGACACACGGAACTTAGGAACTCCCATTCAGGCAATTCAGAATCAATGACTGTTAGTTAAACTGTGTCTGAAATTTGGTTAGCTCCTCTAGGAACATGTTTGTGTTGGTTGATTTTATGTCAGCTGCTCTGGGTCACAGGATTCCCAGAGAGTTGGTCAAACATTATTCTGGATATTTCTGTAAGAGTTTTTGGATGAGATTAAAATTTCAGTCAGTGGACTTGGGTAAAGAAGATTGCCTTCCTTAATGTGGATGAGTCTCATCCAATCAGTTGAAAGCTTCAATAGGATGAAAAAGACTGACCTTCCCCTGAATAAGAGATCGTTCTCCAGCTGACTTCTTTGGACTTCCTCTGCAATATTAGCTTTGCCTGCCTGATGATCTTCACACTGGAACGTGGGCTGTCCCTGGGTCTGCCACACCAGTGGCTCACCCTGCAAGTTTTGGACTTGTCAGACTCCATAATCATGTGAGCCAATTCCTTATTCCCATTCTCTCTCTCTCTTGTCTTCCTCCTCCTCTCCCTCCTCCTCCTCCTCTTTTTCCTCTTTCTCCTCTTTCTCTCTCCTCTATTGATTCTGTTTCTAATACAGTGCTTCGAGCCCTGTACTATACCATCTGTCTCTTTCTTCACATGAACTGCAAAGGCCTGGTCAGGCACGATCTGAATATTATACTGTGGAGGTACGACTTGTTCTGGGATGGAGGCCCCAGTACTGCACTCATCCACAAGAGATTAATTGCACAGACCCCATTCTGGGAGTGCTGCCATCTTAGGAGGTTATAAGGTGCTTTGGGCAAGGAAGCACTGTTTTTATCCCATTCTGATAACCCTTTGAACTCCGCCCAGCACAGCAGTTGCTGACCAGCAGCCTCTTGGTTCCCTTTACATGCTTTTCAGATTGCTTCCTGGCATTGCTGAACAAAAAGCAAGGGAAGAATGAAGGACTCCCCTTTGGATTTCCTTTGTTTTATCAAGTACATATTCAGTGGCTGAAAAGGGCCCTAGAGCATTGGTACGCAATATTCAGTCTTTGTTCTGAAAGACATCTTCCCAAGCATTAGCTCATTTAAACTTCACAGGAATCCATAGAAGGCGCAAAAACAAGTATTTCTTGGGGCTGACGTTTAGCCATTAGGTACCAGGAGAGCTGTATTCTGATAACGCTGGAGATTGACTTTGATAGCAAACCAGTGGTGCGGTGAAGGAGGCCTGGAGTGGTGTCAGGGTCAGGGCAGCAGGGCCCTGGGGCAGCCAAGAGGATGGAGGCGGGGACCGTGCAGCACATACCCCAGCGCTGTGCTGGAATTAGAGACGGAAGCAGGGGTAGGTGGTGGTGGCATTGTCTGCAAAGGCCAAGCTCAGGGTCTCTAGGACCAGGTTATCTGGGAAGAGCTGACTCCTGCTCATTGACCAAGATGCACCAGCAGCGTCTGGCCTCCTTCTGGCTACAACAGGAGGCTGGGGCCAGGGGCCCTAATGGCTATTAATGTAATGGGAGGGCCCTGGAAAGACCTTAATGTGGTTCCCTATGTCAGCGGCGGTTCAGACATTGTTTATTAGTGACAAGTGCATCAAACAGAAGGGTTTACCCACAAACCTAAAAATCAATAGGTGATTTGAAAAATTTTAGAACAATTTGAAACATCCTTTAGCCATTCTGACAAGTATTTCATCTTTACGCACACACATATGTTATATAGAGAATAGAAGAGAATAAATTTAAAATTTTGGTGTGTATTTTTGTATCAATTTATATGAACTTCAGTATTTAGTGAATAAAATCACAGAATTGTCTTATTCTACAAGAAATGAGCTGAGGGTGCCTGCCGCCAAGCGTTGGGCTTTTCCTTCCACTCTGCCCCTTGGAGCTGTGTTGGCTTTCTCCCTGCACATTTTATGCTCAGAGACTGGCAGGACCCAGTCAGACCTTGCATCTTGAGTCTTATGTTCTCTCTAGAAACTGTCTTAGTTAATAAACAAACGGAAGAAACACTAAATTAGGCTAGCCAGGCATTGAGTAAAATGTAGTCATTTTCAGACAGGATAGCCTTTCTGCCTGAAAGAGAAGAAGATTCAGAAGCTCTGAGTATTATTTATAAATAAAGAGGGAAGTATGAGAAGGCCATTGAAGCTTATGAGAATAGAGGGATGGTATAGGGTTGTGGGGGAAAAAAAAAAAGGACCCGTGGAATAGACCTGGGTTCAGGTTCAAGGTCTAGCTCTTCCTTTTACTATTTGTGAATTCATGGCCCAGTTGTTTAACTGCTGGCTTCAGTTTCCACATCTGTAAAATTCGCACAATAATAGCTATCACATGAGTTTATTGTAAAAATTAAGAGGAATAATTTTTGCTTAGCACAGAGCGTAGCACAGACATAGTAACTGCTGAATAAATGTGTGCAATTACTAGTAGGTGGTCGTAGGCAGTAAATAATCAACTCTATTCTGGCTTTGTCAGAAATGTTTCTTTGTTCAGAGATGCTCTAATGTTTTGGCATTCGTTGCTGACCATCCCTGTTTTTTTTAGAACAGTTTACAAATACTTCTCCAGGTGACTCATGTATTATGTGGAATACACCATCGAAACATCTCAGAATGTCCACCTTTGGCATCCGGACCACCCTTCCCAGGATGAGTTTCTCACTTGAAAGGGCATTCAAATACTAGGCAAGCCTAATTTGGGGTTCAGAAATATTACTACTCTCTCTGAGTGAGCAGGGCCAGTGCAGCTGTGGGTTCCATCAGGGCCTAATCCCACCCTCCTCCTGCATCCTCGCTGTCTGTGGTGCCCTCTGACGCCGACCGTGGCTCGGCCCTGGGACCGCTTTGGCCAGGCGGCTGTTACCAAAGCTGATGTAAGCAGAGGCCTGAGAAAGTGCTCTTGTGCGTCCACTCTGCCATTATCATGAGAAAGTTGTGTCTGCTGAGCCAACTGGGCCAGGAGAAGAATGAAAGAGACATCAAGCAGAGCAGAAGGGACCACCCAAACTCACTCCAAATCGCCAACCCCAGGTGTACCAGGGAGCCCAACCTCGCTGGCTCCCATGGACCCCTGGGAAGGAAAGCTGAGGTCTCTCCTCTGCTTAATTGTTGCAGAAGGTATCTGACACACCAGGCAGGGAGGAAACCGTTTTTTGCCAGCCAATTTTTCCATGAGGAAAGTGTTGGAACCTGTATTTAAAAATTTTTATGTACCAAATAGGCTTGATGCCTTAAAGGGAATGTAGCTCAAGCTGACAGGTCCTCGGAAGTGCCAACCAGATTTTCAGCTCATGGCAGGATGTCGTTATTTAAAGTCTATTGGGAAATAAAACCTGTGTACTCATTTGAGGCTGCTTGTAAGTGACAAGACAATCACCTGTAAGGCTAAACGGTGGGTGTGGGAAGGGGACTTCGTCTCCCTGCCACTTTCTGCCAGTAAATGCTGAGACTAGTGAGAGCCCAGTCCTCAAGCCACTGTTGGGCAAGACCTCAGAGGTGACTGCAACTGGTGGAGGTGCTGCTGCTAAGTCAGCAGGATGGTACCAAAGGGCAGTCACATTTGATGGCAGAGGCTCCAGTGCCAGGGACTGTGGCAGAGCAGATATTCCTGATCTCTGGGGTCCTCCTCTGATACCTGTCTTCTGAGCATTTGAGAATCTGAGCAAAAATTACTCTGTCACTGCACTTCCCACATTGTACCTGGAGGGTTACTTTGGGAGGGAGAGGGGTATCACCCATAAGCCTGTGAGCCTTCGGAGGGCAGCAAGTGGGGCTTATTCTTTTTTTAGTTTATGAACTGGCTGGCATGTAGTAGGACCCCAAGAGTGAATGAAGGAACAAACGAATGAATGGACGAATGATGTATCATTAAGTATTTACCAGATGCTGATTTTTTTCTTTGTTGGACATCTGTACTTTGGAGATTACAAAAAGAGAAAGAAGACGTGTGGCCCTGGACAAATTACATAATATTTAGAAGCCCCAGTTTCTGAGTATATGAAAGGCAGTAAAAAAAAAAAAACCCAACCAAAACAAAACCCCCCCAAAATACCCTGCTTCGTAGAATTGGGATGAGAATTAAACAATCAGGCCTAAAGGACTTGGCGTTGTGCCTGGTACACCGGCTAACAGCCAGTTAGTGGTGGTGGTGATGCTGATGGTGAAATTTATACTTTAATAGTGTAGATTACACATACAGACATAAGTCCCTCCAAAGCGGGGACTTACAACATCATTTAGAGATGTTATAAGAAAGGCACAGTCCCAGCGGGAGTCCAGGCCAGCGTCCTGCTGCAGCTGGGAAAGGCTGGGAGGGCTGTCACAAGGCAGAGCAGGCAGAGCACAGAAGACCTAAGAGGGGACACTGAGGAGTGGGCGGTATTTGAAGGGTGGGTGAGATTTGCCAACGGCAGGTTGTGTAACAGACGTTGGGTCTTCAGGGAATTCTGAGGAGGTGCAGATCTGCCTGGGTGTGTGGATCTGGGAGAGCTTGGTGCAGACAGTGGACCTGCTGCTATGTGTAATAAAAGGGATGTAATATACATGGGAGTGAATATAGAGGAGAAAGCCTTTATTTCTTGGACCCTTTTAAATTTTACTCCTATATTCTGAGTAGATATAATACATTGCAGAATACATCCTCAGTTTCTTCTCCTGCTTTTTCCTCCTGTACCTTTTCATCATTAATAAAAGGCCCTGCACTGTGGATTTGAACAGATTCAGGTTCTAATTTCCATGCTGATGCTTATTTATAGTGTGACATCAGAAAAGATATTTTGGTTTCTGGGTCTCGATTTTCTCAGTGGTAAAATGGAAAAGACCGCCCTTTAGAAGGTTTGTGGGAAGGTCAATTAAGGCAACATATGCTAAGGGTTAAGTTCAGGAATTCCTAATAAATCATCATTTAATTTTTAGTCCTCTGCCATTCAAGTTAGAGCCCTTTTACCCCATTTCAGGCCCTGATGATAAACCAGTTTAGACTCAAAAGTTTGAAGTGATTCCACAGGGCTCCGCACCCTCACTCCCTGGCTGAGCGGCCTCCCCGTGGGACAGCAAGTTGGTTACCATCATACGCCATACAAAGGCCTTACGGATGTCGCCACTGAGCCTGCTGTTTCCCTAGGTCCTCGCCTACTGCTGTCATGTGGCTCCACATTCCACATCTTGCTTTTCACCCAGAGCTGACACCCAAGGCTCAAGAGCAAGGTCTAGCCCCTCAATTTACACCAATCTCTGGTGGACTGGTTGGTGCTAGTGACTAAATGTTCTGGCCACCACCCTTGTCCTCACTCTCACGGGCATGTATTTGCAGGACAAGTGATTAGGAGGTGACTTACCAATGCCTGTCCATGAGGACTATAACTTAGAGACTGGCAGCACCTGGACTATGATCAAAGGGCCCAAGTGTGCTGACACAGGTACCAGAGAGTGAGGGAATTAGAAATAGATTCCATTATAATATTTATTTTCTAAAGAAATAAAGTTCATTAGTGAATCTGTGTTTCTCAACACGGGAGCTAGGCGTCTTGGGTTCAGTCAGTTCTCCTGACATAGGACTGAACCATACCTATAACACTCTCATCTTTCACACAGTAAATAATACACTTAACACCAAAAAGTGCCAGAGCATTTTCAGATATTCCTGGTTGGAGGGTAGCAGTGGAGGAGGGTGTGGGTACAGCAGCGATGCCCTTGGTGGATCACTGTGTGTTTAGCCAGACAGCAACAGTGAACAACGTTTTATAAGCACATCACAGAGGAAAATTTAAAGTAGAAAGCCCACTTAATAAAAATAATTAATGAGCATTTAACTTGACACTCAGCCCATCTCTTGCCTTTCTTTAAGACTGGCAGGTAGCAGCCCTCACAATTCCATTCCGCTGTCACACAGCAGGTGCACTGAGCCAGGGACTGGGCCAGGCACTGGCGGCTCATTGGGGAACGAGATGCAGTTTTGCCCCCCTCAGGAGCTACATTTGCAGGCCTCACCGCCTCTTGCTTCAGGGCACTGGGCAGGCTGGGCAGGGAACTTCCATTTACCCTCTACCCTACTCTGGAAAGGGTAGGCCTTTCCCCCATTTACCTGAGCTCTTGTAAAGCAGTATTCACCCTTATAAGATCCTAGTTGATGGGTTTATCTTCTTTTCATCCTTGGAGTAAGATGGAAAAGGTCATGTAAACAGAAATGATATTCAAAATATTTAATAAGTGCTGTGGCACAGATGCCCAGAAGTCACAACCAGTACTGACCGTGGCCCTGAAAGTGGGTCTGTGGGGTTCCTTTCTGTGCTGCAAGTTAACTTGCTGGTGCCAGCGAGGCTGCCTCAAAGAAGGTGCTAGAGAAGTGGCTGTATGCCATGCATTGTCATAGTTTAACAATAAGTATGGCTGTTCGAGCTCACCACTGAAAGTCAGCCTTGTGTGTCAATCCTCATGGCCCTCCTTTTCCAGGTCTGAGAGATTCCCCAGGCCTCCAGACTCTAAGCACAGGGCCGAGTCTCCCATCCCCCCAGGGAGCTTGCTGTTTCCACTATGCCAGCTAGGTGTCCTCACAAGCACTGTTAGTGGCACAGAGGATGGACATACTGATTTTTTTTAAAGTGTGTTCATTTATCCCAGGACTAACACTATAAACACATCTAATAAGGATGTAATAAGTTTTTAAGCCAAACCATGAAGTGGTTTCTCCACCAAAGAGAAAATACCAGTTCTACACTTTCTCTGTTCATACAAACAAGCCCGTGTGGTATCTTTTTAAAGGTAACTCCACCCTCCTTTGGACTTACACCCAGCTGGCTCTCTGGGACTCTGCTCCCACCCCTGATTCTCAGTGTTTTTGCTTCTGTGGTTTCAAGACAAACCTCTAACAGTTGTCCAATGTAACATTTTGTGGTCACATACATGTGTGCACAGAGCTTATTGAAGTTGATTGCATTCTTGTTTTACAAATTGCAACCTTTTGAGATTTTCTTTTGGTTTTCTTTTGTAAGATCACTTTTTGGTCTTGAAAATCTGGCAGCATCACATGTCTGTTGGCTTTTGTGTGTTTAATATAAAAATTCTTTTGATATCTGTTCTTCTCACCTCCAACTTGGTAAGAATGCTTTTGCACAGTCCCCCGTGCTTGCACAAAGGGTGCTATAGTCTATAAATGCGTTTGATTTCTGTTCACTGGTTTATTTTAGGATGGCTTTTTAGTGCAGCATGGGAGAAATGGATGCCTTTGAATACTCTGATAATCATCAACAGCCCAAATAACAACATGCAAAGGAGTATTCGTCCCAATTATAACTCCTAAATATGTATTAGCATTTGAAAGAAAAATGTGCCTGAGTTGATGAACTACAGAATGGACTGTTTAACGACATTTGTGGAGCTGTAAGTGTTTAAGTCCTCTTTGCTCTTGGCTTTAGGCCTAAGGACCTAATTTGTCAACTGCCTTACAGAAAAGAAATTTGTGCTTCTAAGACTTAGTGATTTTAGTCAAATCAGAGCTTTATTGACTTGTATTATTGAAACTCTGCCCAGGAATAATTTTTAAACAGATAATTATTTAGTCACAAATCAAAGCTTCAGTAAAAGGAAAGTGTCACTGAGCAAAAATGGGGAGTGCTTCCTTTGATGTATAATATAGCACAATTTATTCCTCCTTAAGAGTAGGAGAGCCAGTTCTGGATCCTCCTGGTCTCCTATGGTTCTGAGCTTTTTTTTTTTTTTTTAATTGACTGAGAGAGGGATCAATTCATTGTTCCATATATTTATGCATTCGTTGGTTGGTTCTTATATGTATTCTGACCTGAGATCGGACCCATAACCGATGTTATTTTTAATATCAAACTATTTCTTGATCTTTCTTTCCAAAGTTCCTATTGAAGATTCTTGAGGACCAGAGAGAAAGTAGGTACCTTAGGGGATTTATACGCAGGAAGTTGCATTGGATAGGAAAACAAATGTGATTCGTGGTAGAGAGAGGAGGGCAGAGTGAGCAGTGAGGGATGGTAAGAAGATGTGGAAACAGGACCAGTCCTATGCCTGGATGAATTTATGGGGACAGCTCCAAGCACCATGTACAGCCAGTCTGGCACATGATTTTTTTTTGTTATGATGAACTTGGGTAGAAGTTTATGATGATGGTAATAGTAGGAGCTAAATTTTACTGAGTGCTGAATATCTGCCATTTTCTTATACCAAGTGTTTTGGTTGGATTATCCCCTTTAATCTTTATAGAAACCTTAAGAGGATGAAATTTATTATCCTTGTTTTTCTGTTGAGGAAACTGAGACTTAGAGAGAATTAGAAACTCAATGTTAAAGGAAGTAATCATTACATTGGAAAATGGGGTTTGTTATACGTACTCTTGCACAAACTATTTTGGGGAGCTTACTAGAGACCATCTCTATGGGAAAAGTCTAATCTGGATGTGACAGAGATGGCATAAATGTGAAGGTCGAAAATACTTGGAAATAGGCTTCCACTATTTGAAAATCTCACATTATTCAAAGTCAGAGATGTCAGAATTTATCAGCTTGTTGTTTTTTTTATTGCAAGACTTAGAGCTTTTAATATAGTAACATGCGTCACAAATTTTCTAGAAGGGGTCCTAGTGCGTATTTTCAAGCTTGGCCACAGAACGAACCAACCTTCTTTCTCCTCCCTCTTGTTCCCCTTTCCTCCCTTTTTTCCTTTATGGGGAATATCTATTAACTTCTCAAAAAACATGTAGGAAGCACCTTTTTAGAAGCAAGGACAACAGTGTAGAATGTATGACTAAAGGCAGACGATCTAGGTGCCCTACTCAGTTGTACTGCCTGAATTCATAACTCTCCATAATTCGGTGTAGAATCTCATTTCTCTGCCAGAGCGTTCCCTCTGTAGTTTGGAAAGTGTATCTTGTATTCTATTACAGAGATGAGTTATTGTGAATAGTTAAATGAATTTTAAAACATGTTTCATTGTGGACACTAACCTTATAGGAAGGCATTTTGTATAGAAAAGTATTATAAAAATGCTGTCATTCTGTAATGATGGCCCCATGGAGAGGGAATTTGAATTTTCTTTTAATACCTAAGAGCTTATAATCTAAACAATTGAAACCAATTGTTTTTCTTCATGTTTGTGAAATTGGAAAGAACATTTTGAAAAGATAATTGAGATGATCAAATCCTGACACTGTGAGCTTGTATTGATTCAGTTGAAAGCCTCAGATTTTGGCTGGTAACCTACTTGGATTAAGAGCCCTGGATCCTGAGCCGAAGTCCTTCGAACCTGTGGTCTTGTTCTTCTGATTTAGTGCTCATGGTGACATTTAAACTCATGTGAGAAAAACTAGAGGCAGTAGCTAGATCAAGGACAGTTTGTACACAGAAGCAAAGATCGCACCTCCCGGAAGTCTGTGGATCAAAAGAGCCTGAACCAAATTAGATGACAGACTGAGCAAGGCAGCCATATTGCAGAAGCACATCCTGGGATGCTGTGTGGGTTTTTTGCTGTATGGATTTTCCTTTTTCTTTCTTTTCTTTTGATTTATCAGACATGGAGCCAGCAGAAAGAAAACATTTTCCTAACATCAGATGGGAAGATGTAATTGAGCTTTCTGAAATGCATTGTAAAACCTGTGGAAAGAATATATTTTCTCCTTAGTGAGGTTATGTACTTAGCAGCTTTTTGACAACACTTGACCTCTGAATTATGAGTGTAGCAAAGTTATGTTATTGAAATTTAAGACCACATGGAGGCAAGGCTGCCGCCTCACTGTCGGTCAAACATTCAGCTCTGGTTAGAAAGAATGTAAAATATCTTTCCATCCCAACCATGCCAGGCTGGTGGTGGGTTTTTGTTTTTGCATTTTCTGCCCTTCTTTCTTTTACAGTTCATTGACAATTCTGCTCATGCTTTAAAATAATCTAGGCTGGAAGTGAGGCTTGCATCTCACTGATTTTGATTACTCCCACATACTGTATTTATTTGCCATTTAAATCATCTTTGTCTGGAGGAGATTCAGTTTCTGCGGCATCTGATCTCTGCTGTTGTTAACCAAGGAAAGGCAAAGGGAGGCAGGTTGCTTCAGAGGGGCCCCTTGTGTGAGGAAGTCTCCAGGGAAGAAGGGACAAAAATAAAATTCAAAATGAAAGGGAGGGGCCGACTGCTCACTCAAATCTTTGTCTGGTGCCTCTCCCTTTTTCTGGAGATTGATAGATGGATATGCCGTCAGGACTGTCTTTAGCGTATGAAATACACAACACTCATTGTTTCCCGGCAGCTGGGCCTTCAATTCAACTCCACGGGCTCTTGTCCCTTGTCCTGGGACTCTGATCTCCTTTGTCCTGCCTCATGGTGACATGAGGCACGGGGTGACCAAGACCTGCCAAGTTTCCCATCGGTTCAAGGACCAGGGTTGGGGATTACCCCTACCCTCCTGGCACATGAACCAGATATCAAAAATTTGGATAAATTAAATTAACTTTAAGTAAAGACTAGACATTAACATTGCCTTGCAGAGCCACACTGGAACCTAAGGCAAAGGAGAAAAGCATCAGTAATGCTGATCTTGTTTTTCTTAAAAAATGTCGATATTTTGCCCAGTGTCAACAGTTTTACATTAAATATGATTTTCTTTTTAATCCTTACCTGAGGACATTTCCCCGTTGTTTCTAGAGAGAGAGAGAAAGGTGGGAGCCGGAGAGGAGGAGAAGGGGGGAGAGAGAGTGAGAGAGAAACATCGATATGAGAGAGAATCACCAGCTGGCCACCCTCCTACACGAGCCCCGGACCCATGACCCTTCAGTCCATGGGACAACACTCCAGCGAACTGAGCCACACTGGCCAGGGCTAAATCTGATTTTTAAAAATACTTCATTAAAGCATTTTTCTTCATTGCTGACTTTTTTTGGGGGGATGCTCTTTTAAATGTTGCACCCCAGGTAAGTGCCTTACTTGGCCCTGGCCCTGGTAATAAATTCTACATGAGTGCTTTTAAGAAAGCTATAACAATGTGGATAATGTCATTTACCCTATACTGAGATTTTACTTTGTGCCAGGCACCATAGGAAACATTTATAAATATTAACTCATGAAATCATTAGCTCATGAAGTAGGTACAGTGATTATTCCCATTCTAGAAATGAAGAAACCGAGGCACCAAGAAATCAAATTGTTTCCTTGAAGTCATACCCGGCTAGGAAAGGCAGAAGTGGGTTTCTAGTCCCAGTGTGCCTGGCTCGGATGCTCTTCTCCTAATCTACTGTCTCTAAAGGGACTGAATGTTTTTCACCTTATTCTGTGGAGCGGGGTAGGGGGGGCGGGGGGCGGGTGGAGGGGGTTGATTCTGTTTTACCTATTCAGCAATTTGAGGTTTTCCATGGAGAAAATGTGTTGTCTTGATTTCTGCTCAAGATAATACATCAACTTCAGGCAGAGCCTGAAATATAAGATACGAATTTTTTAAAGTGTTTTTTAAAAAAAGATTTTATTTGTTTTTAGAGAGAGGGGAAGGGAGGGAGAAAGAGAGGGAGAGAAACATGCACCCCCAACTGGGGACCTGACCCACAACCCAGGCACGTGCCCTGACTGGGAATCAAACCAGTGACCTTTTGATTTGCAGGCCGGCGCTCAATCTACTGAGCCACACCAGCCAGGGCTGATTAAGTTTATGGAAGTTCTTGATTCTGCTAATCCATGGAAAAGGGGTGGATGGGTATTAGTCTAGTTTCTTTCCCCTTGTCATGGAGTTGGTTTTAATAATAATGGTTTTAATAGCTTTTACAAAAAATGTAGAAAATATCTGTGTAAACATCGATTGGTTCTTCAGTGGTACTGTAGCATAGTTTTATTGCCTTCATTCTCTTTTTTCTCAACTACATTCATTATGGAATTCTTGTTAGGCAATTTAGGTCTTAACTTGAAATTTTGCTACCCAGTTCTGTAGACCTATGCCATGTGGTAGTGACTCACCACATGTGGCTGTCGAATACTTGGAATGTGGCTCATCCTAAATGAGATGAGCTCTAAGCACAAACTCACACTGGATGTTGAGACTTAGTGTGATAAAAAGAAACGGACACTCTCTCATTGATACATTTTATATTGATTACATATGGCAGTGATATTTTGGATCTAGCTTAAAGAAAATATATTGTCCTCATTAGTTTTTCTTAATTGTATTTTTTAATGTGGCTAGTAGAAAAATTTCAGATCACATATATGTGACTCACATTTATTTCTTTTGCCTCTCAACATTTTCGTTTATGAAGCAAGAGGTTGGTACCTTTTGTTTTGTTTGCAACTGTTGCAAGAAGCAAGTAAAATTTGCCAAAAAAAGAGAAAGAGAGAAAATTGTTGGAGCTTAAGAATTCAACTTTTTTCCTGCCACGTCTGGAGACTAGTGAATTTTTTGGGTGGGCTGTAGCATTAATTTACCTTTCAAGATGTTTGTGAACAGTGGAACCTATCTTTCAGAAAAGCTGCCTTTCAATGACGTTATTCTTCTCTTTACATAGTGCCTAGGTGATCATTTAGTCATTGAATATTGATAGAACTGCTTGTGTTTGCCAAGTTCAGAGTTCTGCTGCCTCTTCCTCAAAAGTGAGGGTGCAGAATGATTCTCTAGACCCTTGGGTCTGGCATGTTGGCCTTTAAGCTTTACTTTGCAGATTAGTGATCTGGTGACCCTGATGAAGATGCAGATTTCTGGGGGGGCTGCTCCTTGGAGTGGCTGGTTTAGCTCTTCTGGACCACGCACATGAGCTATATTATTTCTAACACCTCCCTCCACCCCACCTTTCCATTCAGACATAGGTGTTCAGTCTTCCCCTTCACTCTGTCTTGGGGATGTAGTTGCTCCTTCCAGAAAGCATTCCTCAGTAATCCAGTCAGTTTCCCTTCCTCCTTCCTTTCCACACACTGTAGAATCTAATTTACTTTCAAATAGATATTGCCTGCTCTTAACTATCCAAGAAAATCCTAGTGCATGGAGTTCAGGAGGAAGGGGGAGGGGGCCTTTGTTCTCTTTTCCTCTTAATTGTCTTATGGATCAGTGAAGTTTAACTTAAAAGGTGTCTGAAATTTCCTTTGTAGTAGATGAGATACACATTTTCAGCAAATGTTAGCTTCTGTGCTTGACGAATAGAAGGTGCTCCATAAATATTTATTTAATGAATAAATTTCTGTTCTTTTTTGGAAGCTGCATTAACTCCTCTTGGTCACCAAGCGACTGAATGTAAAGTGTACTTAAGGCAGTAATTAGGTAAATGCTCTATCCAGAGGAGTTGAACGTGGGCTTTAATGGCATGTTGTAGAACGTGCCTTAATGCAGTAAATAGAAAGGACCCTTAGGGGTATCTGCATGTAACCCCTCCTTCCATATTTTTTTCAGCTTCTCTTGGTCTACCAAATGTACCCATTCCCCATTCATTCTCCGTCTCTTTCTTAGAGCAGAGCTGCCTTTGTCCAGATTCTGGGTTGTAACTGACAGCGACCAATCTCAGGAGGGTTGAAGGACAAAACTGAGAATTGACTGGTTGAGGTTATGGAACTACTTAGGCAAGGCTATGCGCAAAGACTCGAGCAACAGCATTAGGACATGGGTCTCTCCACCACTTGGCTCTGCTTCCCTCTGCCTTGGCTCGGCTGTCAGACTGTCTCCTCCCTTCTGTGTCAGATGGTAGTGCTTTATTAAAGTTCTTCTCAAACCCCACCCTGCCTCCAAGACCCCAGCTCTCTAGATAGCTGCAGGAAAAATCTTGGGGATTGGCTTTGATTGGGTTCTATATTTCCCCCTGACCTGTGGCTTCATAGATTAAATGCTCTAATTTGCCATATCTGGGTCACATACCCCTTGGGTCAGGGTGTGAGGCCAGCATGACTCAGACTGCTCGAGTAGACAGAGGGGAAGGGAATGGAATCCCAAAGCTAATGGAAGGTCAATTTATCACTGAAAAGAACAAAAGATCCTGAGTTGGAAAAATATATCGAAGGACCATTATAAACACCTACAACAAAATTATTTTAATATTTCTTTATGAGATCGACTCTTGCCAAAGAAGACATAGCCCTCCCCTACATTCAAAGTCAAGTTGCAGGATATCCTCAGCCACCAGCAGGCTGGCCGCTCCTGAGGACAGAGAGCCCACCATGCTGATCTTTGTTACCTTAATATATTGCACACAACAGATGTTAAATAAATTGTTTCAATTGATATAATTTCATTGTGTCCCTACTGTGTGCCTGGTACTATTAAATTGATGAACATCTATTCTCGCATTAATCCAATTTGTTTTTACACCACAGCCTGCTGACGAAGAGGATGAGCTTTGAGATGATGCAAATGTGGCTCCAAATCAGACTCTGCCTTTGACTAGTTGACTAGCCCTGTGGATTTGGGTGCATCACCAACCCCTCCAGACCTCACTTCCCACATTTATAAAATGAGACTAACATGGTACTCCCAAGTACAGACGGTGTGATGATTGCCTGAGATGATACCTGTGGAGCGCTTTGCATAGCCACTGGCTTATAATAAGGACTGATATGTGGCAATTAATATAGTAGTTAATATTAATATTTACATAGTTCAAAGAATAAGTGGTGACTATGTTCATTCATTTGGCATCTGCTAAATTTTGCTGTATGCTGGGTTCTTTACTAGACATGGGATAAAGATGATTACAATAAAATTCTTTAAAAATTAAAAAAATTTTGGTTACAATTGACTAAAATTCTTTTTTTATACTGTAGAGATATTTTTATTTATTCTTTTTTAAATTTATTTTTTCTTTATTTATTATTTATTCTGTTATAGTTTTCCCAATTTTTTCCCTTTCCCCCCCTCCACTGAGCTCAACCCTCTAGCCCACAGCCAATCCTCTCTCCATTGTCCATGTCCACGCATCATTTATACATGTTCTTTAACTAGTTCCTTCCTCTTCCTTCCACCATTTTCCCCCTCCCTCCTTCCATTCTACAGATATCAGTCTGTTCCATCTTTCCATGTCTCTGGTTCTATTTTTCTAGTTAGTTTATTTTGTTCATTAGATTCCAGTTATAAGTGAGGTTATATGGTATTTATCTTTCATCAATTGGCTTATTTCTCTTAGCAAATAGTCTCCAGTGCCATCCATGCTGTCACAAAGGGTAGGAGCTCCTCCTTTCTTTCTGCTGTGTAGTATTCCATTGTGTAAATGTACCACAGTTTTTTAATACACTCATCTACTGATGGGCACTTGGGCTGTTTCTAACACTTAGCTATTGTAAATAGCGCTGCTATGAACACAGGGGTGCATATGTTCTGTTGAATTGGTGTTTTGGAATTCTTAGGGTATATTTCCAGCAGCAGAATTGCTAGGTGAAAAGGCAGTTACATTTTTAATTTTTTGAGGAAATTCCATACTGATTTCCACAGTGGCTGCACCAGTCTCTATTCCCACCAACAGTGCACTAGGGATCCCTTTTCTCCACATCCTCGCCAGCACTTGTTAGTTGATTTACTGATGATAGCCACTCTGACAGGTGTGAAGTGATATCTCATCGTGGTTTTAATTTGAATCTCTCTGATGGCTAGTGATTTTGAACATTATTTCATATGTCTATGGGCCCTCTGTATGCCCTCCTTGAGAAGTGTCTATTCAGGTCCTTTGCCCATTTTTCAATTGAGTCTTTCGTCTTCCTGGTGTTGAACCATATGAGTTCTTCACATAAATTGGAGATTAAACCCTTGTCCGATGTGTTACTGGCAAGTATGTTCTCCCTTACAGTCAGTTCCCTTTTCATTTTGATGGTGGTTTCTTTAACCGTGTGGAAACTTTTTAATTTGATCTAATCCCATTTGTTTATTTTTTCCTTTATTTCTCCTGCCTTAGGAGATATATCAGCAAAAATATTGCTATGTGGTATGTCTGAAATTTTACTGCCTATGTTTTCCGCTAGGACTTTTATGGTATCACAACTTATATTTAAGTCCTTTATCCATTTTGAATTTGTTCTGGCGTATGGTATAAGTTGGTGGTCTAATTTAATTTCTTCTTTCATGCACCAGTCCAGCTCTCCCAACATCATTTATTGAAGAGACTGTTTTTACTCCATTGTATACTCGTGCCCCCTTTGTCAAATATTAATTGACCATAGAGACTTGGGTTTATTTCTGGGCTCTCTATTCTAGTCCATTGATATATATGTGTGTTTTTATGCCAGTACCAGACTGTGCTGATTACAGCAGCCTTGTAGTATAGTTTAATATCAGGTATTGTGATCTTTCCTACTTTGTTCCTCTTTCTCAGGATTGTCGAGGCTTTTCAGGGTCTTTTTTGGTTCCAAGTAAGTTTTTAGGATATTTGTTCTAGATCTGTGAAGTATGCTATTGGTATTTTAATAAGAACTGTGTTGAATCTATAGATTGCTTTGATATTTTCATGATGTTAATTTTTCCAGTCCACGAACACAATGTAGCTTCCATTTATTTGTATCTTCCTCAATTTCTTTCTTCAGTGCTCTATCGTTTTCCAAGTACAGGTCTTTTACATCCTTGGTTAAATTTATTCCTAGGTACTTTATTTCTCTTTGCTGTAGTAAATGGGATTTTTTTCTTAGTTTCTCTTTCTGGTATTTCATTGTTGGTATACAAGAATGCATTGATTTCTAAAATTCTTGTTCTAGAGGAATTTGTGGCTTCATGGTGGAGTCAGTCATGTAAATAGATAATAAGAAAATGCTTCTAATTCCACAGTCTGTGTGATTCAGTCCCCAGAACTGTATACAACCAAGAGTAATTTCTTTTTTAAATTAATTTAAAAATTTTTAATAAAAATTTTTATGTATTTTTTCCTTTACCATTTATCCCCCTTATACTCCCCTCCCCCTGCAGTCACCACACCATGGTCCATATCCATAAGTCACTTTTCCTTTTTGCTTAATCCCTTCACTCCCTATCTCCACACCCACCACCACCCTGCATAGCTGTCGCCCTGCTGTCTATCCATGAGTCCGTTATTTTGCTTGTTAGTTCTGTTTGTTCATTAGATTCCACATGTGAGTGAATACATATGGCATTTGTCTTTCTCTGACTGGCTTATTTCACTTAGCATAATATTCTCCAGGGCCATCCAAACTATCACAAAGGGTAGAATTTTCTTTTCTTTTTTTTTAACAACCGAGTAGTATTCCATTATGTAAATGTCCCATAGTTGTTTTATCCATTCAAAATGGATTGAAAACTTAAATGTTAGACCTGAAGCCATAAAAATCCTAGAAGAAAACATAGGCAGTAAAATCTTGTACCTTGCTCATATCAGAACTTTTCCTGATATATCCCCTCAGGCAGGGGAGACAAAATAAGAAATAAAGAAATGGGACTACATCAAACTAAAAAGTTTTTGCACAGCAAAGGAAATCATCAGCAAAATAAAAAGACAACCTACTGAGTGGGAGAACATATTCACTTACACATCTGATAAGGGCTAATATCCAAAATGTGTAAAGAACTTCTAAAACTCAACATGAAGAAAAAGCACAACAAAGAACCCAATTTAAAAATGGGCAAAGGACCCAAACAGACATGTCTCCAAAGAGGACATACAGATAGCCAATGGACATATGAAAATGTGCTCAATGTCACTAATCATCAGAGAAATGCAAATTAAAACCCCCATGAGATATCACCTCACACCTGTCGCAATGGCCATCATCAGTAAATCAACTAACAACAAGTGCTGGCGAGGATGTGGAGAAAGGGGATCACTGTGCACTGCTGGTGGGACTGCAGACTGGATGCCACCGCTGTGGAAAGCAGTATAGAAATGCCTCAAAAAGTTAAAATTTGAACTGCCTTATGACCCAGAGATTCCACTATTGGGAATTTCTCCCAAGAAACTGAAAATGCTAATTTGAAGGGACATAAGCCCCCCTCTGTTCATTGCAGCATTATTTACAACTGCCAAGATGTGGAAGCAGTCCAAGTGTCCATCAGAAGAGGAATTTCAAACACACTCAGATCCCTGGACTATCATCAGGGAATGCCTATGCCCTGCTGGAACGCATTTTTCTCCCTGTTCTTTATTCCCCGATTGCCCTCAGCCCAAGGACACATGTAAGTCCCTTCATGCTGTGGTCTTCACTGGCCTCTCCTGCCCAGCCCCATCATGCCCTCCCTCCAGGACTTCCCGAGGGTGCTGTTCCCTTCCTTACTTTGGATTCTCCATACAGTCATTTTCTCTGTCCTGAAGCCTTTCTCTATCCCCCCGTAGCCTGAGTGACATCTACTTTTCCTTCAAGACCTAGCTCCGTTGACACTTTTTGCACTAGACCTTCTCAGCTGCTTGTCCTCCATTACATAGTTCTCCCCTCCCCACTAGGACCTAGTGCATGCCACAATTCCAATCCTAACCCTCTGAGGATGTGATTGTTGGTACCCCTTGACCTTCCTGTCTGTCATATTGGGCTGCAGGCCAGGCCTCCTGACAGGGAATTATGATTTCCTGGCACATATGGGATGGAGAGAGGGAAGAAAAGCGACCGTCCCTGCAGGTGAGCCAGAGGTCTGTCTACTGTTGAAAGTCCTCTGGAGTACTTGGAACATGGTCTCCACCTGGCGAATGATGATTTCTGGTCTAGGTTACAAAATGACAGAGAAGGCAGAATGGACCAAACACACACTTTGCCCTCAGTTAGAGCTGGGGTGGACTTTTAGCTCTTGTTGTCCATCAGCAAGTTATTTAACCTCTTAAACCTCCTTATCACCAAAATAGTCAACATGCAAGGCATAGCCCATAGTGTTGCTGTGAGCATTTTACGAGATGATGCAGGGAGAGCCCTGGGCACCATACCCAGCACCTAGTCAACTCCCCAGTAATAGAGAGTGGTGCTACTATAAATGTAGAAATATGTCTTGGAGCTCTGCAATGGTTTTTCAAGTTAACCACCACCAACAGTTTTCTTCAAGGAAGTGGTTTGATGGTTTCCTATGATAATTAGGAAGAAGGAAATAAATTGCATGTTGGCAAAGGCGAGGGAGCCTTGTTTTGTTTTGGTTGGGGTTTTTTTTTTCTGATTTTGTTTTTCACACCTGTTTTCTCAGGAGAATAGAACTTAGTGTCTTGCCAAAACCTGACAACAAGTAAAATGCATGGCTTAAAGTCCCCAGCAATCATAGCAAATGTGAAATCAAATCTCTCGTTTGCTTTGGAGCGTCCGGACAGCAAGGACAGCTGGAGTGTTTCTATTTTTTATTTCAAATAAAAGAGTTGGCTCCTCGTTACCATAGAAACCACCAACCTAATTATAAGGAGTTTTGTTCACTGGATAAAAGTCATCATTTCTCTTTCCTCCCCACGCTCATATAGGTCCCCAAAATATTGGCATGGATTTGGTTCTGGAGGAAGCGAGTTGCTCCCTTTAGCAAAATGATCATAGTGCCCTGACCCGCCGGCACTGGGAAGAAAGCAAGTAGGGCCAGCCGAACATGGAAAAATAGCACCCACAGCTCGCCTTCGACTTTGCAAACAAGTCGTGAGTGCTTAGCAAGAACAAATTAGGGGTTTAAAGTAAAGTTCAAAGAAATTTGCTCCTGATCTACCCTATCGCCAGGTAAACATGGCCTTTCTTCTCTGGGAGGAAAGGGTGGGCTAGCTCTGCAATCCTCCTGTTCAGCGATTTTGTACTGGGATCCTGAGATCAATCATTATGTAACATTGCAGTGTTCAGAGAAGAAATGCTAACCCACGGATTTCCGAGAGCTGACAGGGTTTGCTGGAATGGTTAATAGTTGTATCTCACTGTCAGGTGAGATACAAAGAATGTAGAGCCTTATACCTGCTTCTTATTTTTTTAAACTTACTGTTCCATCTGTTTATTGACCTTTATGCTATGTACCAAAGTGGCAATTCTTTTCTTTGACCTTAGAGAGATGGTATTCAAACAGTCAGCTGATAGAAAGCCAAGTGGCATTGAGGAGCAAGAGTCTTTGATGTATTTTCGGCATAAGGTGACTTAGGGGTGAGAGATTTGCAAGTGCAATTAATACTTTTTTTTGAAGATACCATTTATAGAATGTACCAGCTGTAGGTCAGTGCTAGTGTGGAGCACATTGCTTGCATTTTGTAGACACTGAAATACTCTGTTGAGCCATGAATGTTCCATATGTACATGTCAGGAGTTTTAGAAGATACAGCAGGCCATTTTGGGTGTGGGAAGGGGAGGCATGCTTCATGGAGGGGCTGGGTGAGGACAGGGCCAGGTAGAAGCCTAGGAGTCCCTGAAGAGACTCTGAACTCGAAAAGAACCTTATATAAATATGGGAAGGGAGTGGTGGTAGAAACAGATTAGGCCCTATATCCCGGGTAATGTCCCCGCCTGGTCACTGTTTCCTTTGTGCATGCCCAGAACAGGTTTCTTGATTCGGATGCAGGTTTCTTTGCCTTATCTCGCCTCCTCTGCTCTTGATTGCAGTGCTGGTGGTAATGGTAATGACAGTGGTAGTTGCAATGACCGTGCTGGTGGGGATGCTCGAAGTTGTCATGATAATGGAGGTCATGATGAAATTGGTAAGGTGATGGTGGTTAATATATTTTTAGTCATTTCTCAGTGCTAGGCCCTCTTCTAAGCAGTCATATCTGACATCTGTTCTCCGGTTTAGGCCAGAAACCTGGACACCTTCTTTGTTGTCCAGGTTTCTTTTCTCATACGCTCCATCAGACTATCAGCAAGTTTTGGTCAGCTCTACCTTCAAACCCATCCCTGTTTTGCATCTCTGGCCACTTCCTTTGCTACCAGTGCAGGTTGAGCTTCCTCCCTCTTTCACGTGGCTCGCTGCCGAAGCCCTTTCTGGGCTCCTTGCTTCTTACACTCCATTCACACAGCAGGCAGGGGGCCTTCTAAAATCATATACCTCCCCCCTCAGAACCGTCTTCATGGCTGCCCTTTACACTGACAGTAAATCCCAGGACCTTGTGACCTGGCTTTTAGGGCCCAAGTGCCTGCCTTACTGGCCTCATCCTCCCCTCCCCCCCGCACTGTCCCCATTGCTTTTTCTGCTCTGGTCATACCACCCTTCTTCCTGGTCCTGAACATGTCAAACCCTCCAGCCTTAGCTCTTCAGCCAGGGGCTTAGCATGGCTCATCCCCCAATTTCATTTAGGTCTGTCCTCAAACAGCTTTCGCAGAGAGGACTTCACTGGCCAGCTTTACTGAGGGATAATTTACATCCTGTACAGTTCACCCACTTAAAGAACGTGATTCAGTGGCTTTTAGTGTATTTGCAGAGGTGTGCCTCCAGCAGCACGATCAATTTTGAGATATTTTACTACCTCAAAAGGAAACCCTATGCCCTGTAGCCATCATCACCACTAATCTGCTCGCAATCACGGCAGATTTGCCTGTTTTAGACATTTCATGTGCTATTTTTAAAAATGGTTAGCTTTTATTTATAGCAAAGTGTATTGCTTTTTTTAATAGAAATATAAAGTTTCCTTTTAAAATAAATAAAAATTAATCAGCTTAAACAGTATTAAATCAAATAACATAAGTGGTATGTGCTGAAAAGTAAAAACTGCTGTGGTGGTCAGTGGTGGCTGTACACAGAGCAGGCACCTTCCTCACAGCCGGTGTATGTCCAGTGTTTGGGAAATGACTGACACGTGTCGTTGGACTTGACTTGTCAGGAGAAACACCTCATCTTTGGGGTCGAATGGAGGGAACCAGAGAGCCCATTACACATTTCCACATCCTGAAAGGGCACCCGCCACTGGGGAGCTGTGTGACTGTGCTTAGTGCCTCAGTGTGCTGATCTAGCAGGTAAACAAAGCACCTTGCACCGACACCACAAGGTGTCCCTTTCATCACCCTCTACCGCACCCTCCTAAGCAAGAGCTACGTTGAGTTTGGTGTCACTAGGGTAAGGGTCAGTCTTTGACATATCAGTAAATATAATGTTAACTTCTGTTAATCTTACCTGTTTTAAGGAAAGGAGTGCATGTGTGTTTGTGTCTTTACTTCCATTTGCAAAATTATATGAATAAAGGAAAAAGGGATTATTTTAACGTTAACTGCATATAAAAATATGTATGTACAGTGTATTATTTAGCAGAATATTACAAATTTCTGTTGACCTTGTTAACTGAGTACAGCTGCTAAGTATTATGTAATAAGAAATAATTTATCATAACACTAAAAATAAAAAGGTCAAGTAAGACCTACTTCAGGGGGCAGTGGTGAGGACTAAATGATGGACATGTGAAAAGCCTTTTTAGAACACTGCTTGACCCAAACCGAGCATTCTCTGCTAGCCAATTTCTTGTACTTTATTCTATTTTTAATATATTTTTATTTTTTCAATTACAGTTGATACACAAGGTTATGTTAGTTTCAGGTGTACAACCCAGTGCTTAGACATTTATGTAACTTACAAAGTGATCACTCAATAAATCTAGTGCCCAGCCAATTTCAGTCCTCTCCTAGAGGAAGCTCTGAGTCCTCCCGTCTCCCACCCCACCCCAAGGTGATCACTTCCTTTGTTGCCTCCTCCCTGCCCTTGCTGCTTCGCCTTCCTAAGCAGAGAGTTTGTGAGAAGGGTACCCCTCTCTGAAAATAAGAAAAAGCCTTTTGCAGTGAGCTCGTATGAGTAGCTGCATGCATTCTCCTGCTCAAATACCCCAGCAAGCTTTCCAGTTAGAAACATGTGGTCCTTAACCAAGTTGACAAATCACAGGTTACCTCTTTATATTTTTGCAAATTGCATTGAATCCAACACTGAAAGCCACATTCCCTGGGAGGTGAGTTCCTTTGCTATCAGCTTACTAAGTAACCCTTGGCTGTGCACATGTTCCCATGCGCCAGCATTTGGAGTGTATCAGCAGACCAGAAACATGACAAACTTTTTTTTTAAACCATTGTGCAAGTAAATTGGGATTTTAAAATGCATTTTAACATGTTTTTCTTCAGTTGGATCAACCATATGTTAAAGTAAGCTTCACCTATGGCAACAGTTTTCATCTGAGGCTTATTATAGCCTAATAAAAGAGTGTGTGGGTGGCAAGCACAACCTCATGTAGAGCTACTAGAAAGTCATTACTAATGGCTTTGTCTTTTTGCCTAAAACGGTTTGATTTTTGCCCGGATTATGGATGGGTGAAGCCAAGTCACTGTTACTGCAGGACCTGAACTAGACTTTGTAGGTGTCCAAGGAGAAGGTATCATTTAGGGTGGGACCTAGGTAGGGACAGAAGGACCTAGGACTCAGACAGCCTGGGTTTTAATCCCAGCTCTACTGCCACTTAATAGCCATGTAGAAATTATAAGTTATTAACCCTTCCAGGTTTAGGTTGCTTCATCTGAAAAATGGGGATGGTAACACCTACCACCCAGGATTGTCGTAGGGAAATATGTATTACAGGTGAAGAAGGTCTTTGCATGATGATTGGCACAGAGCTAATTCACCAGCCATTAATGATACTACTGTGGGTGGTGTTTTCCCTCATTTCTGGACACAGTGGAGAATTTGACTCTTTTGGGTACATCTGAAATGCACTCTGATAATCTGGCCTAATTGCATTTAATTGCCACACTGGCTTTCTCTCTGTCTCTTGAACATATCAACACTGTTCCCAACTCAGAGCCTTTGCACCTACTGGTACCTCTGCCTTTGCCCCAGACACTCATGTGGCAGCTCCTTGTTATCTTCCGGTCTCTCCGTACTGTCTCTCTCCCCACCTCATGCTCTGTCACCTCTCTGTGTTTCTTTCCTTCATCGCACTTGCATCCTCCCCACCTGAAATGATCTTGTTCATTTATTTGTTTCCTTGTCTATCGTCTGTCTTCCCCACTAGAATGTGAGTTCCATGAGGGCAGCATCTTTATCTGCCTTGTCTGAGGTCACATGGCCTTCCCCTAGCTCAGTGCCTAGTACGTAGTAGGCACTCCTTCATTATCTGTTAGATTTCAGTGTACAACTTATACTTCAAATACAGAGTTTCATAGGTAGGAGGGCATGAAGCTCTAGAATAAGTCTTATGCTAGAAAGGCTGTCATAATATTTTAAAAGTCTTGTGTTCTGAATTTCACTGTTACTTTTCCCCCAATTATTCCCTTGAACCAACTTGATGTCATAAAGGCAGAGGCAGACAGGATGACAGTGACCGTTGATGCAGGCTACTAGAATGGCTTTAAGGGCCATTAGAGGATTTAGGTTTCATGCCAGAATATAGGAAACCATATTTTAACTTTGGCAAAAAGTGGACAAATGGATTATTGTGTCAAGGGAACAGTTGGTAAGGTTATAATGAAAATTTAAGTGCTGGGAATGACATGGTCATTTAGGGAGGAGAACATCCTTCTGGGCATGTGTGCCAGCAGGCCCATGTGGTTTTATTTCCAGTTTCCCTGGTCCGTTGGAGATAGGGATAAAGAAGTACACTAATAATTATATATTATCAATTGCTTATTTAATAAATACTCTGGAGAAAAATATGGCAAACATAGAGTGTCTATAATAGAGATAATCCTTGCAGGAAACCTACTTTAGATTGGATGATTAAAATGATTGTATGAATCTTTAGCAAAGATGAATACGGTTTCCTATAATTCAGCATGAAAAATAAATACCCTGATGGCCCTTACAGGAGATTCCTTGCCCTTCCATTACTAGCACAGGGCAGTGGCACCCAGCTTGTCTCTCTCTTTTTCAGACTAGTCGTGGAGGCTTAGCTCTCCCCTTGCTCCAGAGTTTCCTTCCCTGCCCACCACCCTCCCCAGCTGATAGGAATGAGCATCATGTGGTCCAAAGCCGCATGAAGGCCTTGGACCTGCAGGATGACCCACTGCCAGGGAACATTAATGAGAAGCAAAATCCTCTTGGGAGGGAGTAAGGACATTGATGGCTCCTGGGTGTTGTGAATGTGCAAGAAAGTGGGTGTTTTGACAGGTGGCTTCCCCAATCTTCCACCCATTCACCCAACCCAACTGGGCAGCCTTATACTTCAGGTGTGGCAAGCAATGCCTTAAACATATGTCTGGCAGTGTCTTCCCAAAGAATATGGTGTGCGCATTGGTTTGTTGATATTTATTTCTTTGAGTCTACTTCTGTTGAAATTGTACAAACTTACTTGAGGGCTGACTGCGTGCCCAGCATGTAGATCATGTTGGTCCACATAAACCTCAGCACAGTGCTCTGAGACAGGCGTGATTCCCTTGAGGAAATAGATGCTGGAAGATATTCGATTTACCTGGGTCATGTTGTTGGGAAGCAGTGGAGTCTTGGCTTGTACATGACCCTTTCTCTAACCACTGTGCTCTTTCTTCACAGGTGTCTCATAGTCATAGTAAATAACTAGAAGATAGGGGTAAGGGAAAAGAAATTTAAACATGTACTTGTAGATCACTTTACTACCTACCTACTCATAAGTGTACTAACTACTGTTAAATTTTTGCTTTCTAAACTCTGTGTGGGTGTGTGTATTTTCATGTATGCGTATGTATGTATGTCTGTTTAGATAAAATATTGAATGCATGTACCTCCACATAAATGTGATTACAATTTGCCATCTTTCAATAAATAGCAAATAATAAGCTCCCACATTTTCTTTATTTTTATTTATTGATTTTTTTTTTTTTTAGAGAGAGAGAGACATAGAGAAAGAAAGAAACATTGATTTGTTTTTCCTCTTATTTATGCATTCATCGATTGGTTCTTGTATGTGCCCTGACTGGGGATCCAACCCACAGCCGTGGCATATCAGGGTGACACTTTAGCCAACTGTGATACCCTTCTAGGGCATAACTTCCCATATTTTAATAATAGCACAATATTTGATGCATCATGTATAATGTGATTTATTTCAGCAGATCACTATTACTGGACACTCACTGTCCCCTCCCCCGCCAGATGACAAGAATAAGGTTCCTGTGCTACATTCTTTCTCTGTTTCAAGCAACAGCTATGACATTTTGTACATATGTCTTTTTGAACTTGTCTAATTATTTCTATAGGATCATCTCTAGAGTGGTATCCGCTTCGTACCACAAAGGACATTTCGGGATAATTACATGGTCACAGACAATCAGACATTGAAAGACTATAGCTACTGAAATTAAGCATTGAACCTGGCTCTCTGCTTCCTGGGCCAGTAAACGCCAGTAGGCTGGCTCCCTGCCTGCAGCTTGCAAGGAGTAACACAGTAGGGTGGAGAGAGATTGAAGCTTGATTTTATAATATAACACATGGTAAGTTCAATAATAGAAATATGCTCAATATATAGGTCAGAGGAAAGTGGTACCTACCTAACTCCACCTGAACATCAGGTGTGTCCATGGTGTTAGTCCTACGAAAGATGGGGTTGGGTGAGCAGTTTGGGCTTACAAAGTGAGATGTACCAGGCAGAGTGGGCAGACATAGAGCCAGAAAAGTAACCAGGATCCATGCCACAGAGGCCTTAGTATGTAGTATTCCGAATGTGAGGACTGGCCTCTGGATTTGATACCAGATGCGATGAGGGGATCCTGAGAAGTTTCCAAGGGATTTGCATTTTAAAGATTCCTTCTGGCCAGAGGATAGAGAGTGGCTGTGCAGGAGACAAGTTTGGAGATAGACAGATGTGTTGGAAGGAGGGTGCAGTTTTCTAGCTAAGAGTTTCCATGGGGTCTAGATGCATGCAGTGATCAAAGAGGGAGAATGGGGCAGCTGGACTGAACACGATTAGGTTTGTGGTCTCAACCCAAATATAGAGCTAAGCTTGTGGGAATATATGACCCCTGGAATTCTGTCCAAAAGTGTGCACTTGTACTAGATGTTTTTAAAAGTATTTCTTGTAGTAAGATTTGGATGCTGGACATACACCTATTGAGTTGTACCCGTTTGTTGTCACTGGAATCATCAGATTTTCAAAAGGGTCCCCATATATGTGCATTCTTAATGGGATGATGAAAGTCCTCTAAAACTGGATTATGACGATTGTCACACAGCTTGATAAATTTACTAAAGATCATTGATTTTTATACTTAAAGTGTGACATTTAAGATATGTAAACTCTACCGCAGTAAACTTTAAAAATGGGAGGGGTCTCCATAGTCCAGAGAAGATTAAAATCCACTAAATTATATGTGTCGAATTAAGTTGTGATGGTTAATTTAATGTGTCAACTTTGCTAGGCTATAGTGCTCAGTTGTTTGGTTGAAGACTAGTCTAGACATTGCTGTGAAAGTCTTTTTTAGATGTATTGTAATAGACGTTTACAATCACTTGACTTTGGGTAAAGCAAATTACCCTCCAATCTAACGTGGTTGGGCCTTATTCAGTCAGTCGAAGGCCATAAGAGAAAAGACCGAGATTCCTGAGTAGGAAGGAATTCTGCCTCCAGACTGTAGCACAGAAACCCTGCCTGAGTATCCAAGCTGCTGGTCTGCTCTGCAGCTTTTCAGACTCAACGTGGCAATATTGACACTTATCTGAATCGCCAGCCTGCCCTGTGAATTTCAGACTTGCCAGCGCTCAGATTGGTGTGTGAGCCAATTTCTTAAAATACATATTCTCTCTATATAGATAGTGATAGAGCAGATAGAGATATCTCTCACTGATTCTGTTTCTTTGGAGAACCCTGACAGATACATATGGTAAATTAAAATATTTTGGTTGCTTTAATTTTTTAAGTCCTTTTCATTGTAGAAAGCATATTCTGGGCTACCTTTCCCAGGTGTGCCGTGGCTAGCCACTTGCAGGTTGGAAAGCCTCTGTCTGGGCCTGGTACTTAGGGGCACACACTGGGGCAACTTAAGCAGAAACCCTGAGGGTCCTGGATCAACTCCCTGCAAAATTAGTCTCAGCTGCCGCACACTGCGGGCAGGCTGTGTAGCCCAGCTCATGGTGAGGATATGAGAAAGGCAGTCAGGGGCAGGCTGGCCCACTGGCTGCCTCTTGTGTGGTGAAGGACCCAATTGAATCACAGGGGAGGATGGTCTGTGTGTGACTGTGGCTCTCAGAAATGCAGCCACCTGCCTAGGCCTTCCGTCTAAGTGTGTGTTTTCAAAGAAGGCACACCAGCCGTGATCAGTTGTAGCTCCTAGTTTTATTAGAGCCTGGCCAGAAACCCCATGCAAATGACACCCAGATCCCACATGGGCTCTGTTCTCTTCCTGAAAGTGTCATGACTCACTTTGGGTCCATCTTGCAGTTTCACACTTGGGAAGCAAGTGGCTCCTTTGTCCTGTTTGAGTTTTTGCTGTGGCATCAGGAGCGTCAGGAGGGAAATTTTGGCAGATGCTTCTGAGGAGAACTCTTGGAAAACTCCTTACACAGAATACACTGGAATTTAGTTCCACACTGAAATGATTCAGTCTTTATTGAGTACCTACTGTGTGTCAGGAATGATGTTAGGGTTTGGGTCTACTATTGGTCTGTACTCTTAATGTGCTACCTGACTGAACAAAGCAAGGGAACATATCCGTAAGTTGAAAAATGGGTCCAAGGCTCTATTCTGAAACACAGAAAGGAAAAGAGAACTGCTAACCAACTACCTGCTTAACTTAGGAAAGATTGTCCAGCTCCGGTGCCTGAGCAGGTCTTGGATAGAAGCCCAGCCATGGTCCACATTTTGGTATTTGGTACTAGCCTGGGTTCTAGACTATGTAGGAGATCACAGAATGGTTTATGGGAAAATTAGTGTAGAATTGCATGTCGTCTCTTCTACTTACTGGCACCTTGGCCTTTTGCAAGCCCTTAATGTCTTTAAGGGGATGATGCTTGTTCCCTCATTTATAAAATCCTTCTTTTATAGTATGAACAGATGAAATAGTGACCATAAAAAGAATTTATATGGAGATCCTGTGTGCTGAGTGCTAAGAGCCATGTTTAAATAGTCCAAGAAATGCTTAGTGAAATTACATTCAAAAGAGAGAAATGGACCAACAGCCAGATTATACACTTATGTGTATTTGTGTGTGTATCTAGAGACCAGCATGTTTAATGCAGTTGTCATCAGAAAAAGATATTTTGAAGTGTCAGTGAGAGCGTATGTGAATGAGCACGTGTGTGGATGAGTGGGCGTGCGTGTGTGTAAGTGTGCAAGTGCCTGTCTGACTACAAGGGCACTCAGAGGTGGGTGGCCCAGATTCTTCTGGTGAAGCAGCCACCGCCCAGCCCAGTGCTT
The DNA here is from genome assembly GCA_004026545.1 of Mormoops blainvillei. Classification (NCBI taxonomy): domain Eukaryota; kingdom Metazoa; phylum Chordata; class Mammalia; order Chiroptera; family Mormoopidae; genus Mormoops; species Mormoops blainvillei. The sequence continues at coordinate 217,251 of PVJD01001572.1, read as the reverse complement.
CTGGATGTGCAGATTTGGAGTGGTACCCATTTTGTGGAATTTGCAATATCCTCCTCAGGAAGAAACCGCCAGAGTTTCTGGGCCTCAGCATCTGGACTTGCCTCTGTTACCTCCCTGCCCACCTGGCTGGGCCACACACCCCACTGCCACCAGGAACCAAGGTCCAGGGGATTGTGATACTTGCCTTGGAGGGGGCTGTAGCCTCTCTGGCCTTGGGTGCTGCTGGAACCATGAACATGACAGAGTCTGGCTGAGGAGAAAAGCCCTCCCAGTGTCCGGCCAACCTAAAATCTGGGCTCTGGAACCCCCTAGGGGTTCCTGAGCATATGGAGTATATTATTTCCTGCTGAGCGTGAGGAAATAATCCCAGACAGACTCAGCTTTAGTGGCTAGGTGGAGGGAGGGAACAAACCCACCACCTTCTCTGAAGTTTAAAAGGCACTTGCCATGGCACATGTGGAACCACAGCCTCCTGTTTCTGCCAGAAGCCCTCTCAGAAATAGTCAGGCCTACGACTTGTATAAGGGACTGACAGCAGGTCAGCAGACAGAGACAGCAGAGGTAGATTCCGTAGCGACCTGGGACATTTGCTGACACACCACTGACCTCAGTGCTGATAAAAGCTAGCTTTGCAGAGCAGCTTGGCCCGCCCTGGGAGCAGCCAGGCCCAGAGGAATCAGGCACAGACTGTGGATCACCTGTAGCTTCAGAAAGGTGGCCAAGGGCCAGATATGGACAGCACCTGTCATTGGCTTACACCAGACTCAGACGTCAGAGTGGCAGCCAAAGGGAGAAACCAGAAGGCAAGGTCTAAGCTGTGCTGAGACAAATCATCTTGGTTCTTTTCTCATTACCTTAGCTATTTTTTTCTTTTTCATAGCCTTTTTATTTTTTTTATGTCTTTTTCCTTTTATTTTTGGTGCTCTAATTTTTCTTTCATATCTCCTATTCTACTCTTATGTTTGGTTACTCCACTGTTCCCTTCTTCTCTCCTTTTATTTACTTTTTGTTACTTTTTCTGTGTTCCTTTCCCCCATTTTCCTTTTCAGTTCCTTATGAGTGGTAGTTCTCTTCCCCTTTCTTCTGCCATAATCAATTTTCTTTTCTTTGGTCCTCTCATATTCTTTTTCCTTTCCCCCTTTCTCTATTATTCCATTTTTCTTTATACTTTTAATATTCTTTGCTCTCTCATTGTTGATATTGCTGTGGTGGTTGGGGGGTGGGGGTCGTTGCTTGTTTTGGTGTCGTTTTGCTTTGTTCTGCCAGCACCAGTACAACAGCATATAACACATGGCGGAGGTTGAGCCTCTTAGCCCGACATAGGGGAGTGCCTACCAACAAATGGACCAATAGCAATCAGGACCCAAATACAACAGGAGAGTCCACATAACCCATACAGAGGACATTCCTGGAGCATTCAGATCAGGAGGTCAAGGAGTCTGGCACCACTGGGGCCCACAGGGCTCCCAACACACGAGGCCACCTCCCAAGACAGAGAGTCAATGCAAATCAATCTAATACATAGAAACAAGCACAAAGAGACAACTAAAATGGGAAGAGAAAGAAACAACCCCCAAATGAAAGAAAAGGAGAAATCAAAAGAAAGGGAGCTAAGTGAAACTGACCAAGTAATTTATGAGATGTGGAGTTAAAAGTAATGGTTATAAGGATGCTCAAGGAACTTAGTGAGAAATACAAGGAACTTAGTGGGATCTACATCAGCATGAAAAAAGACATAGAAATCTTGAATAAGAACCAGATGGAAACGAAGAATGCAATATCTGGCATGAAGAACACACTAGAAGGAATTAAAAGCAGGCTAGATCAAGCAGAGTATCAGTGAGCTGGATGACAAGGTAGAAAAAAACACCCAGTCAGAGCATGAAAAAGACTCAAAAAGAATGAGGATCGTTTAAAGGAGCTTTGGGACAGATGAAACATAACAATATTTGCATCGTAGGGATACCAGAAGGAGAAGAAAAAGAGCAAGGGACAGAAAACCTGTTTGAAAAAATAATGACAGAAAACTTCCCTAGCTTGGCGAGGGAAAGTGACATGCAAGTCCAGGAAGCACAGAGGGTCCCAATCAAGAGGAACCCAAAAAGGCTCACTCCAAAACACATTACAATCAAAATGGCAAAATTTAAAGACACAGAGAGGATCTTAAAGGCAGCAAGAGAGAACAAACAAACTAGTAACAAACAAAAGAGCTCTGATAAGGCTACCAGCTGATTTCTCAACAGAAACACTACAAACCAGGAGGGATTGGCTTGAAATATTCCAAGTAATGAAAAACAAGGACTGCAGCCAACACTGCTCTATCCAGAAAGGCTCTCATTTAAGATGGAAGGTGAAATAAAGAGTATCCCAGACAAAAGAAGGCTAAAAGAGTACATCTCCACCAAGGCAGCACTGGAAGAGATGTTAAAGGGACTGCTATAAGAAGAAGAAGAAAGAGAGAGAGAGAAACACAGGTACAAAAGGTAAAAAATGTCAATGAATAAATACCTGTCAATAATAACCTTAAATGGAAATGGATTAAATGCCCCAATCAAAAGACATAGGGCAGCTGAATGGATAAGAAAACATGATCTGCACACATGCTGCCTACAAGAGACACACCTCAGAACAAAAGACCTACGCAGACTGAAAGTAAAGGGTTGGGAAAAAAAAATATTCCAAGCAAACGGACAGGAAAAGAAAAGCTGTGGTGGCAATACATAGACAAAATAGACTTCGAAACAAAGGCCATCAAAAGGACACTTCATAATACGCTAGGAAAGAATCCATCAAGAAGACATAAACATTGTAAACATATATGCACCGAACATAGGAGCACCCAAATATATAAGAAACGTCTTGGAGGAGTTCAAGAAAGAGATAGACAGCAATACAGTCAGTCATTGCAGGGGATTTTAACACCACACTATCAACAATGGATAGATGTTCCAAAGAAAGAATCAAGAAAAATATTGCAAAATTGAATGACACTCTAAATCAAATGGACTTAATTGATATACAGAGAACATTTCACCCCAAAGAAACAAAATAAACATTCTTCTCAAATGCACATGAAATCATTCTCAAAGATAAATCACGTGGTAGAACACAAAACAGACCTTAACAAATTCAAGAAAACTGAAATCATATCAAGCATCTTCCCAGATCACAATGGCTTGAAACTAGAGATCAACCTTAAGGAAAAAACTCAAAAATATTCAAATATATTGAGGCTGAATAACATTATTAAATAATAAATGGTTTAATAATGAGATCAAGGAAGAACTCAAAAAGTATCTATAAACAAATGAAAATGAACACCCAACAACCAAAAACCAGTGGGACACAACGAAGGCAGTCCTGAGAGGGAAGTTCATAGCAATAGAGACCGACATAAAAAAGATAGAAAAATCTCCGATAAACAACCTAGCCTTACGTCTAAAAGAAGTAGAGGAACAACAACAAACAGAGGCCAGAGCAAGCGCAAGGAAGGAAATAATCAGGATCAGAGCACAGTTAAATGGCATAGAGACTAAAAGGACAATTCAAAGTATCAGTGAATCCAGGAGCTGGTTCTTTGAAAAGATAAACAAAATTGACAAACCATTAACCAGACTCATCAAGAAAAAGAAGAGGACCCAAATAAATAAAATCAGAAATGAAAGAGGAAAAGTAACAACTGATACCACAGAAATAGAAAGGATTATAAGAAATTACTATGAACAAATATATGCCACGAAATTGGACAACCTGGGTAAAATGGATAAATTTTTGGAAACATAGAATCTTCCACAACTGAATCAAGATGAAGCAGAAAACCTGAGTAGACCAATAACAACTAGTAAAATTGAAGGAGTAATCAAAAAGCTACCAACACACGAAAGCACTGGTCCAGGTGGCTTCATAGGCCAATTTTATCATTCAGAGAAGAACTAACACCTCTCCTTCTCAAAGTATTCCAGAAAAATGCAAGAAGCGGGAAGACTCCCAAATTCTTTTTATGAGGTCAACATTATCCTAATCCTAAAACCAGGTAAAGACACAACAAAGAAAGATTACAGGCCAATGTCTCTGATGAACATAGATGCTAAAATCCTCAACAAAATACTTGCAAACTAGATCCAACAACACATTAAAAAGATTATACATCATGATCAAGTGGGATTTATTCCAGTGATGCAAGGATGGTACAATATTCACAAATCAATAAATGTGATACATCACACAAACAAAATGAAAGACAAAAGGCACATGATCATATCAATAGATGCAGGAAAAGCATTGGATAAAATGCAGCACCCATTTTTGATAAAAAAACACTCAGCAAAATAGAAACAGAGAGATCATACTTCAACATAATAAAGGCCATATATGAAAAACATACTGCCAACATTATACCCAATGGGCAAAAACTAAAAGCATTTCCCTTGAGATTAGGAACATGACAAAGGTGTCTGCTTTCACCTCTCTTATTCAACAGAGTACTGGAGATCTTAGACATAGCATAAAAGAAGAAGAAATAAAAGGCATACAAATTGGAAAGGAGGAAGTAAAACTGTCATTATGCAAACAACATGGTAGTCTTCATAGAAAACCTTATAGGCTCCACCAAGAAACTATTCAGCTTAATACGTGAATTTGCAAAGTAGCAGGATACAAATTCAATATTTAGAAATCTATGATATTTTTGCACACCAACAATGAACTATTGGAAAGAAACTAAGAAAAAAATGCCATTTACTATAGCAATAAGAAAAATAAAGTACCTATGAATAAATTTAACCAAGGAGGTAAAATACCTGTACTCAGAAGACTATAGAACACTGAAGAAAGAAATTGAGAAAGATACAAATAAATGGCAGAATATACCCTGTTCATGGATTGGAAGAATTAACATCATTAAAATGTCCATACTACCCACAGCAATCTATAGATTCAGTGCAATCCCTATTAAAATACCAGTGGCACACTTCACAGTCCTAGAACAAATATTTCAAAAATTTATAGAGAACCAAAAAAGACCATAAATAGCCACAGCAATCTTGAGAAAGAAGAACAAATTTGGAGGGATCACAATGCCTGATATCAAACTATACTAAAGGCCACTGTAATCAAGACATCTGGTACTGGCAGAAGAACAGACACATAGATCAAGGGATCAGAATAGAGAGATCAGAAATAAACCCATGTGTCTATCGTCAATTACTATTTGACAAAGGGGGCATGAGCATACAATGGAGTAAAAATAGCCTCTTCAACAAATGGTGTCGGGACATCTGGACAGCTACATGCGAAAGAAGCTAGACCACCAACTTGCAGCATATGCCTGAATAAACTAAAAATGGACAAAAGACTTAATTATAAGTAATGAATCCACTGCGGTACATCTATCTACAGAATGGAATACTACACAGCAGAAATAAAGAAGGAACAGCTGTTTGTGACAGCATGGACGGAACTGGAGAATATTATGCTAAGTGAAGTAAGCCAGTCTATAAGAGACAACTACTGTATGATCTCAGTTATAAGAGGAAATCTAATGAACAAAATAGACTAATGAGCTAAACAGATCCAGAGACATGGAAACAGGGAACAGACTGACAGCTACCAGAGGAAAGGGGGGAAGGGGGAAATGGTGGAAAGAAGGGGAAGGCATTAGTCCAGGAACTTGTATGAATGACCAATGGGTATGGACAGCAGTGTGGGGATTGTCTCTGGGAGTGGGAGGGTGGGCTGGACAGAAAAGGTCCAAAGAGGAAAAAGCTGGGAAAACTGTAATTAGAATAAACAAGAATAAAAAAAAAAGATGTTTTGATAACCGAAGGCATTTTTAAAAATTCTACCCTTTGTTCAGATGTCATGAAAGGATATTTGAAAATAGTCCTTTAAAAATCTATTATCCCTACTCACCCACTTCCCTCACACATTTTTGGCTCCCCTCCATCTTTCTTTTTGAGACTTCCCTAGAAAATCCTCTTCCCTAGCCCCTGAATCCTTCCATGTTTCCTTCCCTGCCCCCACTTCCTCTCAATTTAGCTTCACAAAGGTCTCAACTAGCTCCCTGGAGAAGGAAAATCTAGGTCCTCGCCCCGCCGACCTCAGATGGGTGCAGGGAGGGTAGAAAGTGGAGAAGAAGACAGAACTTGCTTCTGTTGCAGGAGGAAGGCTAGGAACACTTGGGCATCGATATGTGTCTTGTCACTTGACCACCTGCACCCAGTGCTATGGTGTGGTCTTACCATAGGCATCCAGAGTGTGCCTGGAGAAGTGAGGATACTTCCCAGAGGAGGACCCTGAGCTAGGTCTTAGAGAAGTACAGTGCATTAGTGTGGCAGCATGAAGCACTGCTGTGCGCTAGGGAAAGAAAAATGTTTTGTGCACCTGGAGGGTCAGAGGCAAGAGAGGAAGAAGCTACATGGTGAGGCTGGACAGTTTTTTTGGACGTGGTGTGTGGAATGAGCTAGCTCTGTACAGAAAAATCTCCTTTTCTTGTTTCACAGGCCTTCCTACACCTGCAAGTAGGATCATTCGCAAATGACACACCCCCTGCCCCCGCAAGACCACAAGGGTGGGATCTTCATGGCCCCTCTGGGAAACTCTCTCTGTCACCTGAAAACTGCAGACCTAAGCTGGCAGCATCTTTGTTCACAAAGGGGAGTGTTCAATCTTTATCCCCCTGGTTTCTCAATCAGGTCACTTTGGGTTGCAAGGGACAGAAACCTAACTTAAAGTGACTGATGCCTCAAAAAATATTGGTTCATGAAAATGAATGTCAGTGGGTGGGGAGGTGTATAGCACTAGCTTCAAGCTTGGACACTGGCAGTGTGACAATTTCAGCAGAAGCGTACCTGTCTGTCTGTTTTCTCTCTTTCCCTCTGCTCTCCTTTTGTCCAGGCTGACCCTTTTCTCTTGATAGCAGGTGGGTCCTAGTCAGCCTCATGCTTACGTCTTGCTAACATAGTACCCAGGAAACAGGCTTGTCCTTTTCCGGTCCTTCCTGCAAGAGTCACATGATCATCCATCCCTGAACTCTCTGGGCTGGAGGATGGACTGTGTTGCTTGGCCAGTCCTGGCTGATCTGTACTGGGATGGAAGCTGCCCATCCTACTCAGACCCTGCAAAATGAGAGAAAGGGCTCAGTGGTTTCACTCCTGAAGTGGGAATGGAACTTGAGATTAGGACAACAAATGCCCCAACATATCACTCCCTTTTTATCTGCTTGTAAGCAGTGAGAAAAATGACCTATACCAGAGATAACAAACATACAATTATTAGGGCTTTTTATGGAGGGAAGGGGTAGAGTGACTTCAGGGAATATATGTGCAGTAGGAAAAAAAATTGAAATGAAGCCCAGCTTCTTATTGGATTTTTAGTATCTTGTTTACTGAGGAGGATTAAGCAAGAGGAGAACTTGATTACATCTGATTGTTTGTAAAAGTGTTCAGAAGATATTTTATCACACAATTTAGATGGGTATACAACTAGGAAGTGAATGCCACCCTCCAAAGTAATATACAGAATGGAAAGTCTTCCTTCACAGCCTGTGTTCATTGCTTAGGCTAAGGAGGGGTTGTGTTAACTCAGGACAGATGGAGTTTAATACTGACCACACATGAAGACTGGTGGCCCCAGGCTGCAAGTTCAGACAGAAGGCAAGACAGATTTGCTTCCATATGAAATGAGTACCATTAGATTCTACGGTGCTATTGTTTAGGAGTGAAACTGTGTAATTATCTTGGCTAGGTAGATGTTGTTACTCTTGGTAATTTTAATAATCATTTTATAGCAGGCCTATATCATTTGCATAATGCTCTCAGGCACTTCTGTGCACTTTATGCTCATAGTCGTGTGCAGTAAAGCTTGTTCATCTCCAATTTTACAAATAACAAGTGACTATTGACTCCAGATCACAAAACTATGTTGTATTGGGACCAACCCTTGAGCATTTGTATTCATACCTCTGACTCAAAATCCAGGGCTATTTTGACCATTCTATAATTTCTTGCCCAACAGTCCTCCTCAGTTTTAAGTGTTGCATTTGTTTGGTTTTTCTTTTAGTGTTTTTAAGATTTTATTTCAGTTTTAGCACAGTTTTTACTGGGTATCTGGCAGATTAACATACTCTTATTTTTTTTTTTATTGTTGTTAAAGTACAGTTGTCTCCATTTTCCCCCCACTGCTTTCCCCTGCCCCACCCCCACCTCCCACCCTCAGTCCTACCCCCTCTTTGGCTTTGTCCATGGGTCCTTTCATTCTCACCTATAAGTGGAACCTAATCAACAAAACAAACAAGGAAGCAAAATATAACCAGAGACATGGAAATAAAGAACAATGTTACAGTAACTAGAGGGGAGAGGGAGGGATATAACTGGGGAAAGAAGGGGAAGGGGCGTCAAGGAACATGCATAAGTGTTGCATTTGTTTATATGCCCGTCAGGGCAGGCATCAGAGTTAAACTACCCAGTTTCAAGGCTCAGTTCACCTCCTCTACCCAGAGGGGTCTCAATCATCTTCCTCAGCCACCTTTGATCCTCTTCTTTAATCTCCAAGGTATATGCACAAGATGGTCTGATGGGAGAAGGAAGAAATATTAACACTCAGTATTTACTTTTAAGTAACTAAACTTCACTACTTTTTAAAAACTTTTTATTTTGAAATAATCTAAAATTACAGGAAGTTGCAAAACTTAGTACATGGAATTCCTAAGAACCCTCCCCCCGGTTGCACCTAAGGTTAGTATTTTACAAAATCATTGAATGATCCAACAAAACCAGGAAATTAACATTGACACAATATTATTAACTAAATTACAAACCTAAGTAAAAGTCACCAGCTTTCCCACTACTGTCCTTTCTTCCTCCGGGATCCTTTCCAGGATCTCATATTGCATTTAGTTGTCATGTCTCCCAGTAGTCTTTTCCTCCAGTCTGTGACAATTCCTCAGTCTTTGTCTTCCATGCCTATGACACATTTGCATAGAACTGGCCATTTATTTTATAGAGTGTCCCTCAGCGTGGGCTTTTCTGATATTTTTGCATCATTAGATTGAGGAATGTCTTTCTGACAAGAAGACCCCAGATGCTGGGCTCTTTTCAACGCCTCGTCTCAGGAGGTACATGACACCAACGCGCGTTAGTATTAGTGCCGGTGATTTTGATCGCTTACGGTGCCGTCTGCCAGGTTTCTCCACTCTAAAGTTACTACTTTTCGCTTTGCAGTACATATTTTACAGGGTGACACTTTTGAGATTACGCAAATCCTGCTTCTCATCATACTTTTGCCCACCAATTTTAGCCTCCATTGATGATTTTTGCTTCTAACAATTACCGTTGTGACACTTGCTTGATGAGCTTGACTAAGATTTAATAAAAAAATTCTCTTTAGTGCTCTTGCTGAAGTGTCATTTTATATGGTCACATGCCATGATAATATATGTTTAGAAGTTGTTTTCTTTTCCTGTGTCTTTTCACATGCATATTTTTACCCACTTAAAATAATAGTTCATGGACAATTTTATAAATATCTTACTTTTTATAAAAAGAAACACAAAAAAGATCCTTTTGAAGCATATCATTGACTTACAGGAATGTCAGGAGGCTGGAAAGTCAAGGTTGGAACTCCAAGGTTGTTCAGGAGAACCTGCAGAGAAGATGTTTGCTTTTTATTACCCACTGGAGTCAAATATCCAGCCTCATCCATTTCACTTGATGCTATGTCATAAGCATTTCTATGTTTCTCAAATCAGCAGTTACCATTTTTAATACCTGCATAATATCCCACATACTGCAGCTGGACATGTAGGTGTTTCCCAGTTGTGTAAGGGATGTATTAATACATATCTTCATGCCCAGTGTTTCCGAAACTTGGCCGTACACTGGAACAACCTAGCAAGTTTTAAGGATCAGTGATGCCAGGGTCCTACTCCCAGAGATTCTGCTATAACAGGTATGGCTGTGGCCAGGGCATAGGGATTTTTTAAAGGACTGCAAAGATTCTTGTGTGTAGCAAAGTTTGAGAACTATTGGTCTAGAAGCTTCTACGGGATGTGTGACATGTTTTCTTGTACATGAAGAAGAACCCACATATTTACTACTTCCTGCGGACTATAGAAACTTCTGTTTCCTCTTCTCTCCACCTAAAAAATGCAAACATTCACACTCAAGAGGCATTCACACATGTAGGCAATCTACCATTGCTGTAGAGTATTACCACATTCTGCTTCTGTGAATAGAGTAAGTTATATGACTTTGTTTCTTCTTCCATAAAATGGAGATACATTGTGTCCCCTACCTAGGATCATAGGGGTGATTTAAAAGTTGAAATTCAGACTCTATTCAGACACAGCACAGCTGTATACCCATTTTAGAGAACTAGTAGGCAATACCTGGTAAAAGGGAAGATTTGCATCCCTGCTCTCTGAGAAGTTTCAGGCATATGACGGTGGCAAAGTCTTTGGGCTGAGAAACCACTAACGTGATGTTTCTCTGGGGCTGGGTTTACGAAGTCGCGAAGCCATCATGATGGTCCTTTAAGCCTGGGTTTGACAGAGAGCAGGGGAGGGCATGGGCCTCTTCTCCCTGGGACCTAGCCACTTCTGATGGAGCCATCTCAGCAAATGGTAAATTCCCTTACTATCTCTTTTGTTTGTTTTCCCTTCCATTTCATTTAAAATCTATTTTTGGCTTTGTTTTATGTACCTCATATCATAGTTTTGAATTACTTTATGACATCCTAAACATTTGCTCATAAATGCCAGATTCCTAAAAAAATACTGGAAGAAAATTAAGTCACCGAGTTAGTGATAGTAAGTTCAGGACGAGACCCGAGGTGTTCTAACACTATGTACAGTTCTTTTTAAATTCCAAAGCTCTTCATTAATTAAACGTGATCGCTGCATTAACGAGTGCCTACCCTTTCCCTGGTACCATGATGAACATTTTACAAGTTTTATTTACTCCTCACAATTTAATCTTCAAAGGGGTATTCAATTTGAAATGTGTTCACTTTAAAGTTGAGGAAATGTAATAATAATTTATTCACTTCTTGCCATGTCCCACACACTGTTCAAATAGTCTTATTTGAATTCATTTACTATTAAGTTATTTGTTCAAAGAGAGAATAAGTAACTTGCCCATTGTCGTACAACCCGCAAGCGCAGAGCTGGGAATTAAATCCAGTCCTAATCTGCCTAATGCCCAGGTCAGGTTGCATTTGACTGTTTCCCTAAAGGCTAATGTTTGGTCAGCTCTGTAAGTATCCAGGTGCAGAGGACACAAGGCAGTTTGTTTCATTTCAGTCTCAACCACGCACTGATCATATTGCCAGGTGAAGTAGCACCTAGGTAGCATTGGTGATTGGTGGCCTCTGACCTAATACCTGTCTCTTTATAGTGCCTGCAGTGTAGGGTAAGTGCAATCAGTGTTTTATGAAGTTAGTTTTGTGAATAAAAAATAGAACTGCCTTTTCTGAATGACATTAACACCAAAGTGATGTTCATTTTCACTCCTGGGGAGAGTGTACCCTTCAAGGCAAATTAGCTTCAGTAGTTGTCCCACGGCTTCTGTAGTTAGACCTGGGCCTGTGACGCAAAGCAGCTCAACTCCTTGTTTATTGTTCACAGTGAAGATGTTTATTTTGAGGGGTGCTGCTAGATGGATTTTATAAATGGGATTCCAGGCCTCTAATTTAATCTTGTATGTTTAACACTAGGGTCTTTATTCTGTTGCCCCTGGAACATTTCTGTGACTTTGCAAAGCCCAGGCACTCACCCTGTGCCTAGTTAATTTCCCGCAAGCGGAAATGTTTCCAAAGAATTACTGTGCAGCTCTGTCACAAGGTGGTCCTATCCTCCTCAGGCCGCCGAGCTCCTGTGTGCTGAGCTTCCGTCTCATTCTGTGGGAAGCTTCCTGAGGCGTGTTGCTCAGTGGGCAGATCAGCATAGTGAGCCCCAGCGTCTCGCAGCGCTGATTTCCATGCCCCTTGGGAAGCAGATTAGGGCAAGTGATGGATGCCGAGATCGGTTTTGACAGGTCTCTAATCCTTGTTCTAATTGAAAGCTGTTGTTGGAGGAGGTTCTTCATGGTGCCTCTTGTAGGAATTCAGTCTTCATTCCCCTCTGAGCCCTTGAAGCTTTCTTTTCCCTTTGGCACATGCCACTGTGGACTCTGGCTACTAGGCATGAGGACAGCACATAGGACAGGCGGTCTGGCTATAACTGGGCTCTAACCCAGGAAAGAAGGTGCAGGTCTCTTTTCTGTGGGTGAGAATGGATTCTCTGGCATTAACATTCACTTGTTAGTGTTAGGTCAGCAGTATGAAGATGAAGTAAAGGAAAAAGACTAAAGGGCAGGAGCAGAGTCTATTTTCTTTTTCCACAATTGATTACTCTTTGTCTTCAAAGTACCCTGCAGATTGGCAGATGACATGAACAGGAAATGCAGATGAACTGAATCCACATGCAAGTGGGGATTTAAAAAATTCAGTTCATCAGCAGTGAAAGCAGTGCGATTGAAACAAAAAGGAGATATCATTTTAACTATCAAATTAACAAAATAGTTTTTGTTTTTATTTTTATTTTTTAATTTTTTTATTTGCAAATGATAATATTTATTGAGTATTGAAGGGTGATAAGTGACAGGCTCTTTTACTGCTGTTGGGAATAAACATTGGTTCAAACTTTCTGGAAAATATTACCAAAGCCTGAAGAAAAATTTATGCCCTTTGACTCAATAATTTTATTTCCAGGAATCCTTATTAAAAACATAATTTTGTTTAAAAGAAGAAGAAATTCTGTCACTTAGGTATTTATAACAATGTGATTTTATTCATAATTGGAAATACCTAGCAATAAGGTTGAGAAATATTCTAGTAATAGGGGACTGGAATATTAATGTATTAAAATAATGTAGCCATTAAATGTGATATGTACTAAGATTTTTATGATATGGGATATTCTTATAATATATCGATTTGAAAGATGGGTATTTAATTTGTTGCTTATTATTTTTTAAAACAACGCATACACATAGGGAAAAAAGCAGAAAGGAAATATACCAAAATATTAATGATGGTTATGTATGGGTAGTAGAATTTTTTCCCTTTAAAAAAAATTCTGTGTATACTTATCTTATTTAATTCTATTTAGCATTTATTTAACCAATTAATATTGATTGTGTCATTAAATTATAAGTACTTATTATAGCTCTGTTTGAGAAGTATTTTTATTTTTACATATACATAAATTTATTACAATATGGAGAGTTGTTTTCTCAGGGCTGTCGGTAGACTGAGAGTGTCTGCCAAAGAGGACTAATGAACTCACCTGTACATCCACAACATGAACCTGCTTGCTGGAAGGAGCATGATTAAAAATTATTTTATGGTCTCATGAACTCTCTGGACTCATGATACCTGGAAAAGGGCTTATATTAAATGGTGTTTAAGTGCCCTGAAGTGCCAAGGAAATCTATAAATGATGGGCATTGAAAATGCAGAACTACACAGACTGACTTTCATATTTAAGGGAACGGGTACTTATTTTTAAAATAAAGAAGGAAGGAAGGTCAGGAAAAAGGTAGGAAGAAAGGAAGGGAGAGAGGGAGGAAAATAATTTTCCTGGTGCATTCTTTGTGTTACACCTTGGTTTTAGGTGATTTTTTTAGACCTGCGGGACTTTGTTTTGAAACTTAGAGTTAAGTGGGTCCCTGATTTTAGTTCTCATTATAGATTGTAAATGTCACCAGGGTGGTACCTGGTAGTACAGAGGGGAAATCACTGGCATTTCAAAATAGCTTGTTCTTGTGAACGTTCATCTGGGTTCTGGGCTTAGCTCTAACCTTGGATGACCCTCCGCTGCTTGTGTCTCCATTACCTCATCCAATAGCTAGAGATTTGAAAAATGATCTTTGAGGTCCCTCAATTCCAGTGATTTTGTTCCTCAATAGGGATTATCTGGTGATCTTCTGAACTTTCCAAGAGAAGGAACCAAGCCTTAGTCTGCTAGTAACCCTTGGGTTAGCATGCTTCTCTTGACATCAGTAAAACTTCCATGAATTGTGCTTGGGAGCCTGATCAAACAGAGTTACGTCATTAACATCTTTCATGAATTGCTGAGAGGTTTTGATAGCTCCGCAAATAAAGGTGAAAATGAATTGGCTGTCATATCTTGTGCGGTGGCTTGTCACACTTAATCCTCATAGCTCCCCTGAGAGGTAGGTTTACCTTTTATAGTTTACTGTTCAATGACATGGGTGGAACTGTACAGGTCCACTTATATGCAGATTTTTTTCACTAAATAGCTGCATTGTTTTTGATCCTCAGTTGGGAGTTCATGGATGTTGAGGGCTGCACATATTCATTGATTCGCTCACCATTTTATCAATATGAAGGAGACATGATCTTTTTTTCCATGGATTTTGGTAGCTGCGGGGGTTCTTGGAACCAATCCTTTATGGATACCCAGAGTAGTTGTTTTGGGGAAGGTGAAAGTTATTTGCAGATTTCCAATTCCAGGTGGGGAGCTGGTGCCCTTAAACCTGGAGTTGTTCAGGGGTCAACTATATCCCCATTTTACAGAGGTCTAGAGGAGCAGTGGAAAAATCACACAACTGGTAGGTGTCAGAGTCAGAGTAGAGTCTAGATCTTGGTCACTTGAAGACCTGTGTACTTAACCCTCATCCATGTTCTTTCTCACTGTTCTTTTACTACCAGAGTCAATGAAATTCATAAACGTCCCAAGCCTCAATAACTCAAACCAATAATACGAAAATGGCGGTGATTGGCAGCAATATGTCCACAATGTGTTTGGTCCACATAGGCTTTCTCTAAGAAACAGATCAGTTGCTAATGTTCACAAATTGGCAGTTTTCACACTGTGCTCACAACATTGCAAGGCTGATTGGAATTCATTCACTGGTACCCCTTTCAGGTGGGGTATTTGCTATGCAGTTTGCTGCTAACCCCATCTGACCTGTCTCTCTTATTTACATTAGTTCTCAGGTTGCAAAAAAAGAAAGAAAGAAAGAACGAAAGGAAAATCAGCCTTTTGGATAATGCAAAAATGAAACAGCTAATTCTTAAGTGATTATAATCCAACCACAGCTACAATAGAACTGAAAGTGCTACAGATGTAAATACCTCTCCCTTTCGCCTTTAAAAGTAACTGAATACCATGTCTGAAAATAAAATGCGCAGGACAATGAATTATCAGGTATACAATGTATAAAAGGAGTCTCATATTTATAAAAGGCTTTACCAGAGTATTCCCTAAAATGATGAACTCATTAGATTATGATACTTCTGTGAAGACTTTGAATTTAGCGAAACTTCCTAGAAATGCCTCTGATACAAAGAGCAAAGTACCCCTATATTTAAATAGCTTTTATCTGCTCAGGGCGCCAGAGCCGCCATGGCAGTGTCAGGGGCGGAGTGGTTGCAGGGTATATAGGTCTAGCATTGCTTGTTGTTTGGGGAACCTGAGAAGCTTGGGTGCAAACTGTGGCTCTTACAGGTACTGGCTGTGTGTAGCTGGGACACCTGGCTGACCTCTCTGAGTCTCAGTTTCTTTTTTTGTAAAATGGAGATTTTTGAGGATGAAAGGATAGATGTGTGTAGAAGAACATATGTACACACATATACATTGTTAATTTATAGGTTTATATATTCTTATCAGTGTCACTTAAATATGGTGTCTGACCATTGAAACAAAGTGTCTCATTATAGCTATTATTATTTTTCTCTTTATGGTAATCTTTGAGAAACTTTTTGTTTATTTCTCTTGATCCTGACCTAACTACTTCCTAATATTTCTTTTTTTTTAAATAAAGGCTTTATTTATTTATTTTTAGAGACAGGGGAAGGGAGAAGAAAAAGAGGGAGAGAAAATCAATCAGTTTCCTCTTGCATGCCCCACAACCTAGGCAAGGCCCTAACCAGGAATCAAACCAGTGACCTTTGGGTTTGCAGGATGCGCAACCCACTGAGCCACACCAGTCAGGGCATTTTTTCTTAAAAATTCTTAGGACATCCGAGAGAACAAGCTGTAATGTAGGTATTTTCCCTCTAGTGCATGCAAGAGCAGGAATAATTACCTGGATTTAGAAAGAAGGAATCATATGTTAGCAGTTCCCCAGAGATGGTGTTTGGAAATAATCTCCACCCCGGTGAGGCTGCTTGCAGCTAGGCACTGGATGCATCGAGGACAGGCGCCGTGAAACAGGCTCGCTTCCCTCCATGTTGTTACCCATGAGTTGACCACACACTTCCTCCATGCAGGAAGTGAGTGCCAAGCCTCAGTTTCCTCATCTGTGAAATGGAATAACAATGACTATCTCATGGAGTTGTTCTGAGCATTTTTGTAAAGTGCTTAGCCAGTAACCTATCACATATAGATGCTCAGTAAATTGATAGATATGTACATCTGCTGAGGATACCCTTAGCAAAGAATACAGAGATGGTTTCCCTATGACCAAATGAAATTACTGGGTTTCTGTAGGGTTTGGGGTATTGGTCCTAATCATGAGTTATCAGGCATCCTTTGATTGTCACAACAGATGGAGACATGAACTGCCCAGGTATAGGACTGTGGGAACTCCATAGGTGGGTCTCATTCTGCTCTTCCTCCTTCTTTTGTCCAATATTAGCTTCATGCAAACCTCCCAAACATACCACGACATTAAATTATGTAAAAGCTCTTTTACTGTGTAAGAACTTAGGACATCCTTGTTTTAAAACAAAGTCATTCCAACACATTTGAGTTCTATCTCATTGCTTTTGTTTTTTAAAATGGTGGTATTCCAAGTTTTTTCTATCTGGGTCAGTTAAATGTTTTTTAAGGAGCCTATCTCTCCAGCACATTCCTCAGTGTTTTCTAGGGACAGCTTAGATAACCATTGTCATGAAGTCTGGGCATCAAGCAAAGGTCTTTACACACATTAGTAAGGATAGGAGAGGTCATGCCACTATAACCAGTGATCCCAGTAGCTCGTTGACTAGTCACAAAGGTTTGGCTGCAGCCTGATCCCGCATACCCACTGGCTCTGGCTCTGGCCCCTGAACTCCAGTCCAGTTGGAATCATGGCCCCATTATTTTGGTCAAATGGATAGTTACAAATACCTATGGGTAGATGACTTTCAGTTGAGTACATTTTTCCAGTGTTCAAAGAAAGCAGGAGAGTCCAGGCATTTGAGTATAAATTCTGAACCTAGACCATCTGGGGTAACGTGCCAGCTCTACGTACTGCAATAGCTATGTGACCGCAGCAAGCTTAACTCTCTGGGCCTCAGTTTCTATATCTGTGAAATAAGAAAATAATTTCTATTTCAAGGGATCATTATGAGGTTAAGTTAGTTTTGTAGACTCTATTACTTTCACAGATATGTCTGCTCTAGACTCCAAAAGACTTTTCAGGCATGGTAGTTTCATGTGCTTTGGCTAAAGAATTGTGAGCAAAGGGGCGTGTCACTTTTGGGTACGGTTTGCCATGTTTTCCTTTCTCCCAGCCATGAGACTGGCACTGCTCCTCATAGACGGTTCTCCCTCTGCCTGGACCTGGGACTGGAGATCATGGGCCAGAGCCAGAGCCAGTGGGTATGCAGGATGAGGCTACAGCCAGACCTTTGTGATTGTAGTCAACAAGCTACTGGGATCACTGGTTATAGTGGCATGACCTCTCCTATCCTCACTAATGTGTGTAAAGCCCTTTGCTTGATGCCCAGCAGGTCGTAAGTGTTCAGCTAACATTAGCCTGTCTCCTCCCCTTGTATTTTTTCAATTGTGGCCCCAGTGTTTGGCTAATTTAAAAAAAACAAAACAACTCTTCAGTCTTTTGCTGTCATTACATCAAGACATGGAAATGTCCTGTGTTGGCCAGTTTAGTCCTGAAGTTTAAGAATAGAGCAATCAAAAGATTATGAGGAAAGTTGCATTTATTAAAGAAACATACATACCAGTATTCTTGATCAAGGGTTGGTAACCACTGGTGAGGGCCAAATCTGGCTCACTGCCTATTTTTGTAAGACCTGTGAGCTCAGAACAGCTTTACATTTGGAAGTGATTAGAAAAAATAAGGGTAATATTTCATGACATGTGAAATTCAAATTTCAGTACCCATAACGTTTTGTTCAATCACAGCCACACCCTTGTGCTCATGCGTTGTCTGTGACTGTTTATCCAAGTTACCCTAGTCTCAATGTCCTAATCTGTACACATTGTAGGATTATTTTAAAGACCTAAGAAACCATATATATACCAATGCATTGAAAAGAATAGGAATCTAGAATATACTCGTAAGTGAGGAAATCCTATATAATAGAAGGTATCATTTGAAACTTTCTGTTGCTGTTGTTTTAACATGTTCCTGGAAAAATTACTAGAAATATATATAGTATATAAATACATTCCTAATATATATTTATAGTATATAAAAATATATTCTTATATATATTTATAAATATAGAGTATATAAATATATATCTACAGTATATATAGATATATATAATAAAATCCTAAGAGAGGTGATCTTGGTGGCAGGATTATAGATAATTTTTATGTTATATGAAATCTGTGCCTTTGGGTGTTTTCTTTTTGAGTTGTGTGCATTGAGCACATAATCGGAGAAGTTATTTTAAAATAGTAAAATAATAAGAATGTATGATAGAGGGATCAGAAATAACCCCATTTAACAGTGGCCCGGGCCTCCTGAGCCCTGCTCCCGCATTGTGCTGGAAAGGAAGAAGAGGTTCTGTGCCACAGAGTTTCTCCTGCAGACCCCATGCCACTGTTTTATGTGCCACCTGGAAACAGAAACAGGCTCTTCTTTCCATATTTCTTCAGTCTTGGCACCTGAGCCTGGCGTCACCCATGTGCTTTGGAGATTCTTCTTAGAATTTGTGGCTTCCCTAGAACTCCCAGGGCTCCCAGATGTTGCACGACCTGTGTGCTCAGCAGCGTCTGGCAGACACACTAGTTGTGACTTCTGAAACTGCTCCAGGCCAGCTCTGCCTTTTAAGAGCCTCCCTCAGGGACAGCGATTTTCAACCTTTTTCACCTCATGACACACATTAAACTAATTACTAAAATTCTGCGGCACACCACAAAATATATTCTATCTTTTGCCAATCTGACAAAAAGGTAGGTGTAACTTTGATTCATTCACACTGGACAATCTCAGGGAAAAGAGTTCAGTGCCCCTGACTTAAATAGTCAAGTATTGTACGTTTAAAAACTCCTGTAGCACACCAGTTGAAAATCACTGCTCTAGGACTCGTGGCCAGGACTGTGAAGTCCCTGAAGCCTTTGGCTTTGAACATCAAATGTTCATCCACAGAGGTGTCACATGGAGAGCTGAAAGGGGTGGTGGCGTGGACTTGTCTGAAGAAGCAGCTTCCCCACTGGTGGATGAGCCTGGACTTCAGGAGAAGGGGTGCCGGTCGTCGGAGCCATCTTGCTCGGCCCTGGACTTATCACTCCCGTGCAGGCAGCCTCCTCAGCCTCCAGGAGCCACCTTTTGTGTAAGCAGTATTGTTTGGAGCTTCCAAGATGAATGCAGCTTATACAATTCCTTCTTTGTTCTCCAGGGCTTGGCCAGATCAAATGCTCTCCAGAAGGTATCTCAGCAGGTGTCCTTCGATGTGTGTGCTTTATTTAGGCTTCCTCAAGCTATAGCATTTAGTGGACAGCCTAGATAGAAAATGTGGCAGCCAGAAAAAAAAAAATCAAGAACAGTTTATGTTGTTCAAGTCCATTAGAGCAGCAGTCCCCAGCCTTTTTGGCACCAGGGACTGGTTCGCTCACTCCCTTGCCCACTACACACCTCCTGCTGTGCAGCCAGTTCCTAACAGGCCACGAATGGTACTGGTCCATGGCCCAGGGGCTGGGGACCCCTGCATTAGAGACAAACGGATTCACTCTCTCAGTCACAGTGTGCTTTGTTCCCCAGGATAAAAGACAGGCAGAGGTGAAACAGCTCCGTGGTTAATCACTTCGATTGGAGTCACGTGCATCTGCCTTCTGGTCCTGGTGCTGCCATAAACTGGCTGAGTGCCCTTGGACAGGGTCCTTAACCCAGTAGATTTTGCTTTCCTCATTGGTAAAAGGAAGATGTGAAAGAGCACCTACTTCAGGGCATTAGGTGCCATAATGAGGCATTGTGATGTGCTGCGTCACGTAGCGTGTGGGACACAGTAAATTCTGGCACGTTTAGCCCATGGAGCAGATGCAAAGGGACTGTTGGTATCTGTCATGCATCTGGGCATTGTTTGCTTTCTAAGTTTAGGAAACTGTGATGCCCAAAGTTGAATTTGGGGATAATTGCATCTTTCCAAATTGCTATTTATTTGAGATATTTTCCTTAAATTTAAAACTTTCTGCCATTCTCCTGCTTTACCAAGGGAGTCAGAATAATAGTAATAATCATCATTATAATAACAGCAAATACTCAAAACCAGACATTGTACTAAGCATTGTAGTCCTTTAGTCCTCACGATAACCCTATGGAGTTGAACTTTTATTAACCTCATTTTGCAAAGGAAAGTGAGGCACAAAGAGTTTTAAGTAACTTGCCCAAGGTTTTGCCATCAATAAATGGTGGAGCTGGGATTCCATCTCAGACCATCTGGTTCTGGACTGCTGCCTCTTACCCCCACCATGCGAAGCAATTCCCAGGTAGCAGCTGCGGGACATTTTCACAATTGAGTCTAGTCTCTTCTTTAAGAACTAGACAGTAATAGTTGGGCACATTCAAAGCAAGGTTTCACTCTGGTTTTAGAAGGAGATGAATCATACTCATTCCTTGAATGCTTAAAAAAAACTTTCACTAGATCTATGAAATACCAAACAAAATGAATCAGATTTTTTCTTCTGTAGGAAGATAAACTAACTCTCTCCAGGTAGCTCAAGAAAATAATTAAGTGAGTTATTCAGTTGAGAAGTATACACACCTTTCTGCATCTGTATCTTTGTGTTTTATTTCTCAGTCTGCCAGGAGTGAAGGATTTCACTGGCAAATTCTCTAAGGCAGAGTTTCTCAACCTTAGCACTATTGACCGTTAGGGTCAGATAATTCTTTGTTGCGGGGTCTGTCCTGTGCATTATAGGACGTTTAGCAACATCCCTGGCTTCTAGATGACCCTCTAAGTGCCTTTAGAATTTTCCCTTTCCAGTGGGTCAACAAAAATTGTCTACAGACGATTCCACATGTACCCTGGGAAGCAAAATGGCCGTTGGTTGAGAACTACCCTCTCTAAGTTTCCACTAGAACTGTCTTGGAATTTGAATTACATCACTTGCACAGTAGGGCAATGTGACCACAGACATGTCTTATTACCCTTCTCAGCTTCAGTTTCCTCACCTGTATTTAGAAGGGCATGCTAACCTCTTCCTGTAGATGACTGGGAGGTTGGAATGAGAAAACTCAATTAAGTTATAATGGATGGTTAATGCACATATATGCTTTAAAAAAGAAAGCAGTTCTTTTCCTTCCAACTCCAAAATTCAACAATTCTAATCATAATTATAGTTCTTAGTTTCATTCCAGATGCTAACATATGTATGAGATAAATCAATTTATATTTCTCTGGAGATAACTCTTGGGAATGAAAATTGAGACTAACCTTTCTCCTTTTTCTTTTACCCCCTGCATTTATGCATTCCTTTCTTTTTCTTCTAACTAATACAGAAAAGTATTTTATGTTATTCCTTATGAAGGATGGATTCAAAGAAGATCAAGGCCAACTCTTCACTAGCAGTTGAGAGGAAACGAGATTTAAGTTAGATATAAGGAGGAAATTTCAGACAAAGGTATCCAACAGTAGGAGTTCACTGGCAGAGCAGGTGATACATTGGCTTTCTCGGAGACTGGTGAAACCTAGCCATTGATCCGGAAAGGTCTGCTGTAAGACTTCTAAATTTGGAAAATGTCTAAACCTTGCATGTTTGCCCTTGATAATCTGCAAGCTCTGCTCCTGGTTTGAGCTTCCAAGAAAGGCTCTGGGACAATTCGTCCTTCTTCCCTGGTGGCTCTGCCCTCTCCCTTCCCTCCCCTCTGTCACAACACTCTAAAAGAAGAATCCAAGAAACAGTAGGCTGAATTTTAACACTTATGACCTCGATGAAGGCAAAAACAAAAACAAGAAATATTCTGACTTTGTCAGCAATTAACTGTACTTTGAATATGGTTCTATGGTTCTTCGACAGCCAGAATACACCTAAGTTACCACTATACTGAATCAGCCTTTCAGCTTCTTAAAAAGACAAATTCTTGGGCCCTGCATCTGGTTTTCTAATGCAGGAAGTTTGAGAGGTGCCCACCAGCTGTATCAAACATACACACAGGACCCTCGCATATGCCACCTTCTGAAGTTCCTGACTCTTTACTTAGTCACCCCCTTCCTACTTCCTGTCTCATCTATTATCATCTCTTTAGATAGGCCTTACCTGACCACACCCATTCAACGTCCATGGCTCACTCAGCATTATTTTAATCTCTGTCTCCTAACTGTTCCCTTCATAGTCCAAAGAACTTTGTAGGCATTTTATTCGTTGGTTTATTTGTGTTTTGTTGCACCCTCACCATAATGTAAAAACCGCGTAGGAAGAGACACTTTTGTTTTATTTACCAACCTGTCCCCAGCACCCAGTTCAGTAACTACCACATAGTTTATGCTTAGGAAATGCTTGTGGGATAAAAGAAAAAACAATACATGAATGGGAGAATATGTCTATTTGCTTATTTGTTCATCCACATATCCATGACCCAGTGTTGACAGCTCCCGTAGGTAGGACATGAGCTGAGTACCTGAAGGAACGAGGAATAGAGTGATATTATGTGGGACGTGTGCAAGTATTTTAATTTATCCAGAGCACTTGAACTGATTTTACTTTTGGACACAGTGAGTTGCGTAATTATATAACTTTTTCTTTTCCATGTTGGCTGCTGCAAACTTAGAGCCAAATTTGTGGCCCATACGTCTTCTTGATATGCAATTTAGCCTCCTTCTTGGATCCCTTTCACATCCCCGTCCTCATTTCTTGTTTCCTTTTGTTCCTATTTTTAATTTATCCCATCTTGTATTTCCTGTCTTCTCATAAGCTGCCTTAAAATCTCCCTGAAACAAGACAAAGTATAAATCAATCAATATACAAAAATGTGAGGACAAAGCTTAGAGGTATAAATAAAGTGCTTCTTGCACGAGAGAGGTAGATATTTCCAGACAGCTTTAGTAAGCTCCAGGGCGTGGGGAGCGAAGATGAGAGCCTTCTGCAGGGGACACTTGAACACTTAGTAGGCGCAGTTCAGTTGATGTGAATTCAGTTGAGATTAATGAAGGGGGAATTTGGTTTAGGTAACTAGTGATTTTGCCTATTTCGACTACACACTGGAGCTGTAGGCCTCATACTGTTTTTCCCATTATTTTCCTTCTTTAGGAGGATCATATAATTTTCAAATAATGAAGAGCCACCCACTCTGCCCTCTCGGAAAGGTTCTCCCAAACCTTAGCATCACCCTCTCTTACTGAATGCTCAGCTGACCAAGGCTGAGATTTGGGGTGAACGGGGGAGTGCTGTTCTCCACTCTGTCTACTGCTGCATCTTTTTATAGGGCCTTCTGATTCAGAGCTGGTCTGGGAGGGGAATCAAAAGCCTGTTCTGCATGTGGGGGCTTTGTACATAAGAGGCCTGATATGGTGCTGAGCTCTCCCTTCTCATGGCTCTAAATACTCCACATACCCTGGGCAGAAAGCTTTGAATCTCCAGCCCAGACCTTACACTTGCATATTCATCATTGACGTCATTGTTGACCCTTCTTTTACCCTCACACCTCACACTCAGTCCACCAGGCAGTACTCTGGGTTCTGCCTTCAAAACAGGAGACTGTGACCCTTCCCACCACCACCACCCCCATTCTAGTCGCTGCTGTCTTTTGCCTGGATGCCCGCCATAGCATCCCTTCTTTCCCAGCCTCCAGTGGGACCTTTGGAAAAACCTAAGTCTGGTCTCTGTTCAAAACTTTCCAGTGGCTCCCCAGTCTCCCCGAGTCTAAAAGCCAAAGTCCTTCAATGGCCTGTGAGTCACTACATGATCAACAGTCCCTACCCGCCACCCGGAGCTCCTCCCAGTCCTCATGGACCACTGTATTCTCTCAGGCTCACTACCTCAGCCACACCAGGCTGTTGGCTGTTCCTCGAACATGTTGTGTCTGCTCCTGCCTCAGGGCCTTTGCATCAGATGTCCCGTTTGCTTGGACAATCTTTCCTTCCTTAAAGTGAGTGCTTGGGCTACCTGGACAATCCATTTAAAATTATTCCATTCCTCTCTGGGATTCCCAGTCTCTCTAGTGTACTGTTTTTCTTTGTATGCAAGGGACTTTCAAACACGATATATAATTTATTTATTTGGCCTATTTATTTGTTTGTCTGCCCTTCTCCCATCCTGCTCTAAATGTAAGGGCAAGAATCTTTGTTTTATTCCCTGGTGTATCTATCACACTGGCTTAGAACAGTGCCTGACACATAGTGGATTCTCAGTGGTCATGGCTGCGTTAATCAATGAAACGCTGTCTTTCCTCAAGTGAGAGTGCTTTTCATCTATTACCGTCATTTAACTTGGAGCACGGTCTTGCTTTAGGAAACACCCTAGAAAGGCTTAATTACATTGATTAAACTGGGGCAAAATTGTTTGTGACTGAACAGCTCCCCCTGTGAACCTTGCATAATTCTTTAGTAACCTCTCTTCTGGAGCCTCCTGGATCCATCTGGAAACCATTCCAACAAATATTCATCATATATAATAGATCATTCTTTTCCGTTTTAATATGACTCTGGCTCCCCAGAGACCTCAGTCAGCATTGAGATGGATTTCTTATCTCTCCTGCTTCATTAAGAGTGTACATGTTTGGTTGCCAATGCTACGGTCCTCCACAGTGCCGTTTGCTGCAACAAAAGAAAGTGTTTGCCAAATGATTTGTCAGCATATGTTATAAAGCCACATAGGCACTCTTTATGTAATTGGCAAATACTGATCCCAATTAGTGACAGATTAAAGACCAAGAAGGAAAATTGGCGTTGTTTTATTCAAAGGAACTTAAGAGGGTTGATGTAAAGGTGTAGGAGTGGGGTAGGGAGGAAGAGGGGAAAGTGAGGCAGAGTTGAAAAGGAGCTGACTATGAGTGATGGAATAAAATTCTGGAACCAAGGAAACAGGTTTAAATTTAGCGCCATGGGCTCCAGCTATCTATCTTCTTGACTCCCAGCGCCCTTCAAGGTGATAAACTTTTCAGACCATCTTGGCGTTATGCATTACCTTCTGGCTTTGTGAAATGGCAGGGACCAGAGTGGACCCCTCATGGAGAAGGAGCCCCGCCTTGTGCCATGCCGAGCCCCCAGAGGGCGGGTGAGCTGGGGTGCGTCAGCTTGGGGGAGGAGGCCCTATTCGCTGAGGCTGGCGGCCACTGACGAACTCAGCAGCTTGAGATCCTGGCTGCCTTTAGAAGTGACTCACCTACGTACTGCCAGAGCACATTAAGCAAGCTTGGCCTCTGCTCCAGGAATAAATATTTGACCTCTTGATGTTCTCCAGGCATCTTCCTAATTAGGAAACTCAGACAGATCTCTAAGAACAAAACCAAACATGGCTTCCCAGTGCTGGGCAGGCCTCTCTTCCCTTGTGCTAAGTACCTGAGCCTGCAGCACCTCCCAGTCCTTGGTGTCTGGGAGACATCTTAGACTCACTATCAGTGACACAATTTAATAGTGGCATCGTGGTGTGTTTCCATTAGAAGAAAAGAACTTCCCTTATCAAAACCAAATATTTATCTAGTAAATGGCTTGCTTCATTTAGCACTCTTTTGGCAATGTCAACAAGTAAATGTAAATGCTTGGAGGAGAGACAAATATGTCTTTTCAGGTGTTGAGGTAGCTGATGAACTAAATTAAAGAGTCTCCAAAAGGGTGCATTTTCTGTCATTCTGCGAGCCAGGGAGTGGGGCGCGGGTATCTCATGGAAATACCCCCGTGTTCCTCTGAAGCTCTTCTGTGGCCTGCCTGGTCCTCGGAATGTTTTGAAATTGAGCGAACTCAAGAATTTACAAGTGTTAGATAAGGGCAGGGTTTTAAACTTTTATGATGTAGATATGAGGCTCCCAGACTAAAGACACTAAATGTACTTATCCTGTCGTGCTGCATGGTTTGGGGTCCAGACTTCTTTAGTTCAAGTTATTGTTCTTTCGCTAACGGTTTTCCAAAGATGAAAACTGCGTCCCCTCCGCCCACCCCGACTCATGTCCACGGGAGGATATCTTACATTAGGAAGAGATTCCTTGGGAGATGAAGAAAGGGCATGGGGATCTGGGCTGAAAAATTCCAAATGGTTTTTGAATCATGTGATTTTTGTCCTCCTGGTTGTTGAGGTTTCTTCCCCGCACCCCACCTGCACACTTATCTAAGCCCAGGCTTAAGACACCATAGGCAAGGCTGCAGTGGCACAGTCCGTAGAAAGGCTTCCCTGCACGTCGCTTAATTATCAGCCTAGATGTATACTCTGAGTGTTGGATAGGACAATTCTAGCAGAGGATGGATGAGAAACAAGCTGTTTTCTGTGGTGAATAATGTCATATCTATCTTTGGATAGCATCTGATTACAGCCATGTATATTATTTAAAAGGCTCTTTAAAAAAACATGACCGCAGAGGGAAATGGAGTAGCTTTCTCCTCCTGCTGTCTGCAGATAATGTTTTAATGATGGCTCATGTAAAGACATGTTGTTTTCTGATGACACTTGTCAAAACAAATAAGGCAGTTTTCTATCCTACGGCAAGTCCACTTAAGTAGCCCAGGCCTGCTCTGGGTTTTTAGGCCTCGTTATTCTTTTTTCTCTTTCCTGTTCAAGACCTACTTGGGATAAATGAGAACCAGTGTCCAGGGAAGGAAATTATTACTATTTCGGTAGCTATGTTCATATTTTTTAATCCTCAACCAAGGATATATTTATTGATTTTTAGACTGAGAGGAGGTGGGGCGTGGGGAGAGAGAGAGAAACAGTAGCATCGATTGTTCGGCCTTCTGGTGTACCCTGGCCAGGTACCAAACCTGCAACCTGTATGTACCCTGACTGGGGATCGAACCCACAACATAGGTATGTGCTTTGACTGGGGTCGAACCTGTAATCTTTTGGTATACAGGACTACACTCCAACAGAGTCCCCTGGCCAGGGTGCTGTGTTCATTTTTATGGAAGCGGGTTTTAAACGCAGATAAGTCCCAGTATGCTGGAGGGTCTGTGTCTAGAGCTGGATGAGAGATAGGCAGGGCCTCCTGGAAATGCCATTGTCCTAGAAACCCAGAATCATCGCCTTTGAAGGTGCTCAGCTGAGACTGAGTGGACTGCAAGGTGGAAGGCATTCCTGCATGTCAGAATGCACCCATGGAGGGCCCCAGACCTACATGTTCCCCGACTGGGTTTTGACCCACTTTGGCTTAACAAAGCTCTAAAGAAAGGGGCAGCAAACTGCAAGCCAAGTCTGGCTCACCGCTGTTTCTGTAAATAAAGTTTTATTGGAACACAGCCATGTGATTTGTTCAGCTGTTGTCTGTGGCTGCTTTCCCTCTGCAAAGGCAGAATCAAGGAGTTGTGACAGAATCCACATAACCTGCAAAGCCAAAAATGTTTACTGTCCAGCTCTTTACAGAAGGAGTTTGCCAACCATGATGGGTATTAACTTAGAGCTCACGATTTTCAGTGGGCATTACTGTGGATGGCCTTCAGTACACAAATCCTCTGGAATAGCATACAGAATATTTGTGTGTGTGTGTGCCCACATAGGATTTTCCACAGAGAGAGAGAAGGCATGCATTATATTAGTTTCCCACAGTGTCTCTGATCCTAACATGAGCACCCTTAACTTGAAAGGATATGCAAGTTTTCCTCAGTTTACAGGCTTGATTTCTGCTTTCCCTTAACACTTTTTTTTTTTAATCCTAAACTCTTTAAGAACCTGATAATTAATTGGTCTGAAAAATAAATTGTATCTGAAGTATGAATGTCTAACAGGGAAGTTGTTTTGCTCCAGAGGAATAATAGTTTTATTTTAACTGGGACCTTTTGTGTCAGGACCTTAAGGTGTATATCATAAGGGAGACATTAGAAACTGAGTCAGGGGTGGTATGGGAGAGGGGACTCTGGGAGCCGGGAAGCTGTTGGCTAAAGGCAAGTGGAATGTTTTCAGTCCTGTTTAAAGTGACAGTAAAGACAGTTATCTTTCTAGCCAAGGCCATAAAACTGTAACAATAGATATTCTCTAACAATGTATAAGGCAGCATGCTGTGTACGTTACATGAAATACCTTACTTCATTCCCACAGTTCCCCTACGAACCAATGTCAACACAAAATGTACATGACATAATTGTTAGTGATCACAGCTAACACCCTCAGCCTCACCATCCCTGTTTCCCCTGAGGAAACTGAGGCTCAGGCTTGTCCAAGATTTCCTAGTTCCTCAGTCACAGAGAGGGAGCTGGATGTTGTGTCTGGCCATCTCAGAGGTGGGACTAGAAGACAAACTTGTTCACTTCCAAATATTTTACTTAAAAAATTAAATAAAAACTAATTCTGACCAACTCCATGGGTATAAGTAGTTCCTCTTTCAGAAGGCACTTGGAAAGAACCCTCTGGAACATGTCTTTTCCCAAGTGCCATCCTCATCTCACTTCTTTGAAGGCCTTGCCTTTAGTGTCTTCGTTCTAGAGCATCGGTCCTCAAACCTGGCTGTCCATCTATACTCCTTAGAAAGCATAAAAATGCAGATTCTCAGTTACTGAACAGGAACTACCTATTAGAACTCCTGGGGGTGGGGCCTAGAAATCTGTGTGTTTTATAAACCTCTACAGATAGTTATGCTCTAGCCAACCAGGCACTGGTCAAATGTCTGCTGCTTGGACCCTCCTATTCTAGATTCCACTCAAACTCTTGCCATGTAAGGCAGTCAGGGTGGGGGTAGGGGTACAACTGTTGCTGAGATCTGGATGCTTGAACCAAGGTGACTCAATCCCTTTTGGAAACAGGCGCAGTTGGGTCTCTTCTGTCCAAAGAGTGCCAGGAGTCTGTGGGTGGTCCTAGCATGCAGGAGGGCTCCCTTCTGGCAGAGCCAAGAAGGAACAGGCTGAGATGCAGTTGGTTCTTAGGAAGGCAATAAAGAAGAGCGGGGGTGGTTGGCCCAGAAACAGCAGGATTAGGAAGTTTATTCAGAACTCTACCTGGAGTTGGAGGAGGAAGAATATTCCTCGTTTTTCCTTCAGGGCTCATTTTAAGGTCTTTACTATATCTTCATTTAACTCTGAAGAGCCACAGAACTTTAAAGTTGTCCTGAAAAAAAAAGGGGGGGGTGGGGAGCACATCGTATAACAAATTTTGGCCCTGTTTTTTCATAGTTTATTGAGATTGTCCCTAGTGTTCATATTAGTGACCCTCTCCAGAACCCTGGGTTATTTACAAATTGGCCACTGCACTTTGAATGCACATTGATTTAAATTACGTACTGGCTGGAAGTATGAGGGAGGAAGGCTATGGGGTTGGGAATGACTGCAGGACCCAGCCAGTGAGCTTTCCAGATTCTTGATGAGAAATTTGAACCACTCCAAACAGAGCAAGGTGCTCTGTGTGTGCATGTTTGCGTGTGTACATATTTGCTAGTCTGCAGTGGTCTTTTAGGGGGTCAGAGCAATTAACCTTTTTTCCTTTTAACTAGAAGTTTGGAAAGAACTTGCAGCATTTCAGGTTTGGAAAGTATGCAGGGAACAGACTTATTTATGTTAAACTCAATATTTGAGTCTTCTCTTCTCCAAAGCAACATGAGTAACTACCAGTGGGAATTGTGCACTTTGAGTCATGCATTTAGATTTCTGTCTGGCTTCTCCTGGTGAGTTCATGTTCCTGGAATCTTGGAGGTATATGGAATGTCATTCCAAGCATTTTTCTGGAGTGCTCCTCTCCTAGGCTCACTGGAAGGGTGGGTATCATAATTGAAATGTAGATTGCCCATAACATCTCAGCTAACTGAATTATTAACGATACAAATTAGCCCCTTCCAAACTCTAACTTCTCTAAATTCTTTGCTGTTCAAGCCTGGTTGGGTAGAAAGTTCAGACTAGAATGCAGTTTCATGTTCTGCTAGTTTATGGATTTAAGAAGGGACAGCAGATGGAGTCGGCTTAATTAAAATGAAAATCTAATTAGTGGAGGAGGAAAGAAATGCAGTTCACACTTGTACGGAATTAACAGTCGCATCCCCCCATCCCACCCATCTTCCTTTGGCTCTGTTATTCTTATTTAGAGGCCAAGACTTGAACTCAGTTCCCTTGCTGGCCACCCTACCTCCAGTGAAAGGAGTCCCAGACTGGACACTTGACTTTTCCGTGGAGAGTGTTGAAAACTGCCAAGGAGGGCTGCCTTGTAGTTGGGGACTATGTTAATTATAACCGAGGACCTGGAGAGACCTTACTGCCTGGCTACGCAACATCGTGCTCATCATTCTTTGAAAATAAAAATATTTCTCTTTTTAACTGTAGGTGGATACAGAAGCAGGACTGGGCCAGGCTTGAGGGAGCAGCTGAGCACCAGCCTCTAACCTGAATCTTCAGAGCTGTTCTTGGGGTGGATCAGTTATGGGAGTGGCCCAAGTCCTCTTATTTTTCATCAGCTTTGTTGAGATATAAGTCATGTATTCTGTAACTCAGCCATATAAAGTGTACAGCTTAGTGGTCATTAATACAGTCACTGAGTTGTGCAACTATCACTACTATCTATCTAAGTCCAGAACATTTTCTTCACTGGAATTAAAAAACCCGTATCCATTAGCAGTCACTCCCTATTTCCCCTTAATCTACCCTCCTCCAGCACTAAGCAATCCCTAATCCACTTCCTGTTCCGGTGGAGTTGCTTATTCTAGGCATTTCATACAAGTGGAATCACACAATACGTGCTCTTTTCTGGCTGTCATCTTTCATTTAGCTTAATGTTTCAAGGTTCATCTGTGTTATAGCAATTATCTGTATGTCACAACTTTTTATTGCTGCATAGCTTTCCATTGTATGGATATACCAAATTTTCTTTGTTGAAATGTTGGTGGTTATTTGAATAGTTTCCACTTTGTAGCTCTTCTGCATAATGCTGCTATAAGAATTCAAGTACAGGTTTTTGTATAGACACATGTTTTCTTTTCTTTCAGGTAGATAGCTAAGAGTGGAATTGCTGAGTCAGATATAGTAACTCCATCTATAACATTTTGAGAAATAGTCAAACTATTCCAAGTAGAAGTATCTTTTTACATTCCCATTAACGATGCGTAAAAGTTACCATTTCTCCACTTCCTCACCAATACTCGTTTTTTTCCATCTGTGACAGTCCTAATGGGTGTGGAGTGCTGTCTTACGTGGTTTTGATTTGCCTGATGGCTAAGGGTGTTGAGTATCTTTTCATGTGCTTGTTAGCCATTGAGAAATGTATATTCAGATCCTTCACACATTTTTTATTTTTTGTCTTTTTATTGTTGTGTTTTAGCATTCTTTGTATATTCTAAATACAAGTCCCAATCAGACATATGCATTGCAAATATTTTCTTTCCTTCTATCAGTTGTCTTTTCATTTTCTTGATAGTATCTTTTATGACACAAAAGTTTTAATTGTGATGATCAAGTTATCTATGTCTTCCTTTTGTCTCTTGTGATTCGGGGTCATATATGAGAAAGCATTGCCTATCCCAAGGTTATAAAGATTTAATCTTATGTTTTCTTCTCGGAATTCTATTGTTTTAGATCTTACATTTAGGTCTATGATCCATTTTGAGCTAATTTTTGTGTATGGTGTGAGGTAGAGGTTCAACTTCTTTAACTGGCATGGGAATATCCAGTTGTCCCAGGGCCGTTTGTCACAAAGACTGTTATTTCCCTTACTGAATTGTCTTTGCATCCTTTTCCAAAAATCATTTGACAATAAATACATGAGTTTATTTCTAGGGTTGTAATTCTGTGCCATTACTCTACATGTCTGTTCTTACATCAGTACCACACTGTCCTTATTGTAGCAACCTTATAGTGAGTTTAGAAACGGGGAAATTTCAAGTCTTACAACTTTGCTCTTCTGTTTCAAGATTGTTTTGGCTATTCTGGGTCCCTTAAATTTCCGTATGAAATTTGTCCAGTTTTGCAAAACAGCCAGTTGACCTGTGCCCCAAATTTGAGATGGTCTTAAATTGTTAGCTGAAGGCAGTAACTCAGGGAAATAGTTCAAAGAGAGCCTAAAGAAAATGGGGAATTCAGGATAAGCAGCTGACTTCCTGCTGTGATTAAAGTAGGTTCTCTCTCTCTCTCTCTCTCTCTCTCTCTCTCTCTCACACACACACACACACACACACACACACACCAGGCTCATATATACAGGCAGCTTCAATTATTACCTTCACCATCACCTAGGTTCTGTGCAACTTTGCTACTGTATGTATGTTGGCAATAGTATAATTATTCCCATTTTACAGATCATGTGAATATTATATGAGATAATGTAGATAGTTAATAACACTGTCTAGCAAGAGAGAGTACTTGATTAATGTTTGCTGTTGCTGCTGTTATTATTGCTGTTGTTTTCATGAATGGTATCAGTCACCTAGAGAAGCAGTAGGTCCTTAAATAAAATATAGGCTTCAGTAGTAGTTAGGCTTCAGTCCTTAGATATATGACATAGGGAGGCCCTCTCTCTGTCTGGCCCTTGAATTTCCTCTTAGGCTTGGACATGAGATCTAGGGTAGTTTGTTTCAAATTTTAGGGCATAAGAATCACTTGGGGATCCTATGCAAATGTATATTCTGATTTAATGGCCCTGGGTGGGGTCTGAGATTCTGCATTTCTAACAAGCCCCTGACTGATGCCTTCCTGAGGACCACCTCTGTGGAGTACAGTAGTAGAAGTTCTAGAGGCCATGCCCAGATAAAAATTGTTCAAGGTGACTTCAGACACTTGGGGACAGGCTGGAGGCTGGGAGGCAAGTCGTGCATCAGGTGGAAGATGAGAAAGCTACACCGTGAGGCTTGGATTATCCAGCTCCTTGTTAATGTGGTCATTTCCCTTTGCCATGCTGCCTTCTCCAGTAAACATCGTCTGAACCAGAGGTCTCCAAACTCTTCAGTTGCAGACTCTCACAGTAGGAAATGTTTGAACACAGGCTGCCGAACTGTGTATGTTAACTTATCAATAAATTATACACATAGACTCTGATGATTAGGTAATACAGGCAGGACCTGATTTGCACAGCAGTATGAGTCTGTAGAAATAGCCATGCAAGCTGAAACTTTACACTAAGAAATCTTAGTAAGTTGTGGGGAAAATTACAATTTTACTGTGACGTTTAAAATTTTTTTTCAAAGCAGTAAAACTCATACTGTTTTAAATGCATAGGGAAATAAGAAAAAAATAAAACTAATATTTAGTCTACTGTGATTTAAAACATTGGA
The DNA here is from genome assembly GCA_004026545.1 of Mormoops blainvillei. Taxonomy (NCBI): domain Eukaryota; kingdom Metazoa; phylum Chordata; class Mammalia; order Chiroptera; family Mormoopidae; genus Mormoops; species Mormoops blainvillei. The sequence continues at coordinate 183,760 of PVJD01001572.1, read as the reverse complement.
AACATTGGGAATTAAAATGATTTATTTCTCTATAAAGAGTAGTCTGAATGGTGATTCTCATCCCCTTCTCATAGCTGTAATACAGAGCAAGCATCTCTTCTAGAACATGGCAAATCATCGTACTTGTTTCCAAGTGGGGATCAGTTTCCTTTTTATGCTTTGTGGTTATGAAGCATCTCTGAGAGCTCCTTTAATGTGACCTTTTGCCATGTGTCACTTCCCTGAAACATGCATCTTCATTCTTTTTCTTTTTTGTCTCAACTTCTTTCCTATTTATGTTAAGTTTGCCTTCATTTAATTCCTCTGGATGCATATCCAGAATCTCTCGACGCGATGTTCAGCTGTTTCTTCTGTAATTTCATTAATATTTTATTTGGATTTCACTCCCAGCATGATCACTTTTTATTTTTTTGCTACACTTTCACTTTTGATGGCCAGATCACTTTTTTGTATAATGTCACATGGCAACCTTTCACACTTTGCTGTGTGTGCATGAACTGATAAGAGATGTTCAGTGACCAGTCCCTGACAGACTTTGACAGAAGTGACATGATTGGTCACTGATCATAATGAGCCTCTGTTATTTACATAGTGATTTGTGGACTAAAGCAGTGACGTTTGTACTTTATGCAAACTACTCACAGTTCATAATGTGATGGAAGCTATAATTTGAACCATGATGAGAGACCGGTGTTATTTCACTAAACTAGAGTAACTGAATTTTGTGCATAAGGAATTGTGCAAAGTGAAGACTGTGTTCCAAAGTATTATTTATGCATAAATCAAGGTTCATATTTAATTATTGTACACGAAATCAGTACTTGATCATTTTGATTTTTTTAACCAAATTATGGTTAGTTCTCCTTCATTAAAGGAGCCCATAACAGGAGTAAGAGAGGCACCAACTCAGCCATTATCTCAATTTCTTGTGCTTACATTAGACAGTCACACTCTGTGGATTGTGTGTAGTAACCTGGTAAGGTCATTTGTAAAAGTTATTCAAGTAATGCCAGATACCCACAGTTCCATAAACCCATTCAGTTCCATAAACCCATTTAACCGGGCAAACTCAATAATGTCACGATATGCTAAAATTTAATACTCAGTATCCCCAGTGTCAACTATCCCCTGTTAACACTCCCAGCCTTCCCTCAGGGCAATGTCCATGCTACTTAGGAGGCATGTGACATAATCATCTGACAACAAAATCAAGTGAGGGCCCCAGTGTCAAACCATATATTAAATACGTGTAAAGTTTACTCCCCTAAGTTTTAGGTGAAAATCAACTTAAAGATAAATTCTAATATTTCCATTAATCCACTGTGGGAACCACTAGACTAACATTCTAGTTGTAGTTGTACTTGAGTTGTGCTTTAGCACAACTTGAGTTGGTTGGAGTGGAAGGGAGTCAGTCCCCCCTAATGTCAGCATGGTGATTGGCACTTGAAGGTTCTGGAAGGCAGTGTTTTCAATTCAAAAGTACCAATGCCGGAGGTCCCACTCTAGACCCTTTAAGTCAAAGTCTCTGGGTGGGGGCACAAAAATGTATACATGTTTTACAGTTCACAGTTCAGTGTAATGCACAAGTAGGATTGGGAAGCTATAGCCTCAAGGAGATCTTCCCCCACTGCCAGTCTTGAAGGATTGTGTGTGTGTGTGTGTGTGTGTGTGTGTGTGTGTATTATATGAAGTCTTAAGGCACCCTCTCTGGCGAATGACCTTTGTACTGCCTTCTTAGTGACATGTATTTGCCAAGAAAGGTGCCTCTTTCAGTCATTTAGACAGCAGTAGAAGGAGATTAGCTAAGCATGCAGTCCTTGCTGGTGGCCTTGCCCCCCAAGGATGACTGTGGTTGTAGGTGCATCCTGCAAATGCTGGAGTGGGCTGAGGCTTCCTTACAACATCCAACCTTAGCCTTCTATCTGCAGCTTGTTCTGCAGCTAAAAATGAAAGGGCTTACTGGACATCCCAATGAATATAGCTGACACAGTGACCATGTACCGAAAGATTGTGTCGCCCATCATGAAGTTCTGAAGCAAACGAGACCCAGTTGGCCCCAAAGGATGGGGGCCAGAGTTGCTTTTCTACACAGAAATGTAAAGAGGTTGGTTGAGTTGTTGAAAACCGTATGACAAACATGCCACTGAGCGAGGATCTTGGTCCCCAGTTCCTGCCCGCTGTGGACCTGTTTAACGGAAAGTATGGTCTGAGATCCATCTGTGTCTGAGGAACCAGGGAGTTTATGAAAACGTAGATTCCTGGGCTCCTCTATAAGGTCGAATTATAAGGGGCATGGCAAGGAGCCTGGGAATCTGCCTTTTTATCAAGCTCCCTTGGGCATGTGCTCATTCAGGCAAGCTAAACTAACGTCGTAGAATCATTGTCCTGGGTGAAGATACCACTGTGCAGTTATCTTCTCCATCCACACCCCTACACATAAAGCTCTAGAATTTGAAGAATAAGTGGGAAGGGTTTCTAGTGTGCTTATAGGATTGAGATTTATGGCATATTTTGAATACTTGTCCAAAAGTATGATCATTTCTCTTTGGTAAGAGTAATACTGTAAGAAATAGTTGTAGAAAGACTGAGCTATTTATTATGTGTACAGGTGTGTCGAGAGCCACTTAAAGTGTAACAGGTGTTCAGAGCCATGGCTGTGTCCACTGAGCTCCAAACTTTGCCCAACCTGCGGAAGGGTGCAGGGGCTTTGCCACTGGACAGATCCGGGATGAAATTTTCCCTCTGCTGCTTATTAGTTGTATGAAATTGGACAAGTTAATTAACCTCTCTGAGTCTCAGTTTCTTCACCCTGAAATGAAGCTCATTATATCAATCTTAAAGGGCTACTGGGAAAATGAAATGAGAAAATAAATACAAAGAACTCAGCAAAAGGGGTACTATTTCTATTCTAGAACTGACACAGTGTCTTTCTACTTTTGGAGCAATCAGATCATTTTTTAAATGTGTTGACTGAAGAAAACCTTAGGTGAACTCTGTTGTAAGGGACAAAGATTTGTGAAAATCGGCAACTCCCCACAAAGCCTCTGCTCTGCGTATGACAGTATCATGTGATAATAAAGCGATGAGAGGTACAACAAACATGTGTTGAGAGGGAGGTACTAAGAAATAGAAGATGATATTTTCTTTGTACACAGGTAGCTCACAAATCCAGTTGGGGGAAAGATAGTGATATTAATACCCTTGCCTTTGTTTTATTGTCCCTTCGGTATACAGGTGGATTTACATTTTATTCTGTGGCAGCCTGAGGGTAGGTAAGACAGCTAGGATTATGCTCCTCTCTCCATTCCACAGGTAAGGAATATAAGACCCAAGGGCTTCAGATTTGATCACTGGCAACTAATACTCAAGCTGAACACTGCCTCTCTACCCACGAAACAATCAGAGAACACGGCAGCGCCTTGTGACAAATGGCCAGGTGTATAGCTTAGGGTTTTGATTAATTGCTTCTCTTACACAGGGACCTCGGCATGCTTTGTTTGACCCGTGCTGATTTCTGAACTGGGCCGTGATGTGGTAGGGGCTCTGGAGTTTACTTACTGGCACTCACTTTGTCAGCTCTCTCTGCCGTGGTGTTTTCATTCAGTGTCAAGTTTGTAAAGGCACATACCACTGGCTACAGATTATCTCCTTAGTGCTGACTTGAAAGTAATTAAAACACACGTAAAGTCAGCATATCTGTCTTATAAGTGTTTTTGGAAAATGGGTGTCTTGTTGAAATTGAATTAAATGCTGGGATCAAGAATGCAGTAACTATTTTAAGGAATTCACTTACACATTTTAAAAATCTGCCTTTTGGTATGTAAAATAGGCCTAGGGCTCCTTACCCACCTCAGAGTAGATTCCTGAGGCTTTAACTAGTGAGTATTTGGCAAGGGCTGGACATGGGCAGCATCAGTACCATCATTATTATTTTTATTACCATCATCACCATCCTGATTTTCATCATCCCCATCATTCCCATTATTATCACCACATACAGCTCCCTTATATAATGACTGTACTTCAAGGACACGGAAACAGTTTTTTTTTAATAAGCTCCAAAACTTTTTCTTTCCCTCCTCCCAACTCCCTTTCCATTTTTGTTGCTCTGGGATTTGGCAACCCAGTTTAATTTATGATGAGAAGACACTCTGGAAAATTGAAATGAGATAACACGAGTTGATTGGGGGGAAAAAATAACTTCATTTTAACTCTTGAAGCAGATGACACCAGGTTCCCGAATTCCTTTCGTCCTTGAAAACAGAACATCAGCCACAGAGCGCACCTGTGCTGAGTTCTAAAATGAATCCCTGGCAGCCGTTGCCAGAGTAGCAATTAGACAATTAGAGCTAAATTTCACCTGCAGAGGCAGGCTGCAAAATACTGGCAGTTTGACCTTCCATACTTTGGAATGAGGCAAGTAATCTGTGGGAGAAAGAATGATGTCATGGAATTGGTATTGGCAGGGAAGTTGGGCAGTGGTGTGGTTCTCCCTGACCTCCACAGCCTGGGGGACATTGGACACAGTGCATAATTCAACTCTGTATTGTCTGTTTCCCATCTATGATAGAGGCTTATTATACTTTCCTCCGCCCTTATAGAGTTGTAAATAACCAAGGAAGTCTCCTAGCCTATTACCCTGTTTTATTTTTTTAAGAGAGCTCAACATAGCTGGAAAGATGTTTTTGATTATTTAGTTATTTTTTGTCTTCTCCATTCTCCCCCAGTCCCTCACCCCAACTGTAAGCTTCCCGAAGAGAGACATTTTTGTTTGTCTTGCTTATCTTTCTATGCTCAGCCCCCATCATGGCCCCTGGCGTGCAGCAAGAGCTCCATACACATTTGTTGCATAAATGTGTTAAAATGCTTTGGATACATAAAGCAGAAATCACAAGGCCATAGCCTAGAGGCCAAATTTGGCTTGCTAGTTTATTTTTTGTTGTTGTTGGTTTGTACAGTATTGTTAAAGCTATTGAATTAGTGGCCAGCACTTAAATATGGTGAGCCTTCATACAGAGGACCGCATTTCTGGCTTCTCTTGAAATTCAGTCAGAAGGTCTGGAACATGAGACCAGCCTCAGGAGAGGAAGAACAGCCCAACTAACACTGGTTCTCAAAGTATGCTCCTCGGAGCAACGGGATCAGCATCATCTGAGAATCATTAGAAATGCAAATTTTTGGTCCTTCCCCTTCCCTGACCTACGGAATCACCCACAATTTTTAGTTTAACAAGTCCTCCAGGTGATTCGAATGCATCTTAAAACTTGATACCCACTCACTGTCCTTAGAGGTTAGAGAGAGTGACTGGCTTTGCGAACAGAATGCCTGTGTTTTAAGTCTGAACTTGTCACTACCTAGCTGTGTAGTATTATGCAAGTTATCTAATCTCACTGTTCCTCAGTGTGCTCATTTGTAACATGAGGGTAATAGGACCTTCCTTCTAGGGTTAGGAGGTTTAAATGAGTTAGTGTATGGAAAGCCCTTAGGCCCTTAGAATAATAGGTTAACAAATGTTACTTGCTGTTAAAATGGCTATAGCCATCTGAGGCTGAGCAGGCAGCTACCTGTCTTAGATGCAGCCTTAGCTGGGTCTCCATTTTATTAGGGCACCACTCAACATGCTGCCCTCCGTCATGTGACTTGCTTGGCCCCTGTGGGCATTTGGTGTCATTCCCTGACACAAAGCAGCTTTCTCAGTGTCAGCAATGACTCCCACGTAAAAGAACAGTAATACGTATTATGGGCCTACTGTGTACCAAGCACTAAGCTAAGTCCTTGGCATATTTTTTCTCTCCTGTTTCCCAACAGCCCTACAGATTTAATATTGTTATACTCTGAGATGAAGAGCTGGCAATTCAGAGAGGTTAAATAATTTGCCTAAAGCCACACAGCTAGTTACTGGCAGAGCAGGAATGCAGCCCAGGGATTTGTTTTCTTTTCACCTGTATTCCCCAAAATGGGACACATGCCACAGCAATTTACAAATTATTTTATATGGCATTGAGATGCTTTCAGGTGGTGAGGAAGGTGGTTTTAGTTATTGTACAAATTCTGCATTAAGTGAAAATAAAGCATGTAGCGAAAAGTTAATTTTAATTCTCCCACAAACCTGAGGGGAAAGTCTGATTTGGTGCTGATAGGTCTTTCCCTGCCCCTAAAGGAAGTCCAGTTTAATAATCTTTAAGATTAAATGTTTTAGTTACATTCATTGAAGGTGTATTTCGAAGGCTGGCATAAACAAATTAGCAAAATCTATACTTATATTGGCACTTAAAAATAGGAACACCTAGAAATATATTTTTCTTTCTATTGAAGCATAATTGAATTAAATGCCAAATTTTTTAATGGAACTATTTATGGGAGAACTCTTGTTAAAATGGTTTATCAGGGGCAACTGGCACAGGTTCTGACCCGAAGGAGATGTTCAGTAAAGGTCTGCTGACCCAAGGTGCTTCATGTACGCCCCAGTTTTTTCAAATGACATAGCATTTAGTGTGATCTCATAATTCAAGATCACTAGCCCACATACTTTCAGCACCTCTCTAGTACTTGTAATCTTGTTTTCCATAAACAAAACGAGAGTTAGCCACAAACCCATGGCCTTCGATGGACAAATGTGTCTAGTAAAATTGAATATGTTTTAAATTTTATTTTTTTCCAAGATATTTTCTATTTATGGCAAGTAAAAGCAATTTTCATATATAATTATCATATAAAACTCCCCTTTCAAAAAGATTTATTTTTATAAAACAAGGAGCCAGTTAAAACTATGTTGAATAAATAATATTAAAGGTAGCCTGGATATGGCATATGTCATGGAAGTGAGATATAAGTGACAGACATTTAGAAACAACTCTCCTGCCATCATACAGAGAAGTATGCCTGCCATTCTGGCCCCACTGTTTTAAGGCCTCTGCTTAGACCTTGAGGGAGTCTGTTGCCAGTTCCTTCTCTCTCCATTCTGGCCGCTTGTTCTCCATGTCACACAAAAGCTACAGCTGACAGAAAAGGCATGCTAGGAAGTTAACCTGTGACTGAGAAAAGGTGGAGAGGTATGAGTCTGTTAACTCAAGCCAGGGAGCCATGACGGCACTTTGGGAATTGAAGCTCGGATCCTTCTCTCCAAGGGCAGGGACTGTGGCTGTGACTAAGTGACTCACATACACCAGCACCACCCGCTCTGTTGCCCAAGCGCTGAGAAAGAAAAGAGCAACCGCAGCAGTTTCCTCCCAGAAAGCAGGCAGCTTGCCTAGTAGTTGAGGTCTTTGGGGTGGAGGGACCAAGGGGGACCTGAACTGGATTCCTGGGTCTTCCAATTCCTAGCATTTTGCCTTTGAACAAATCACTTAACCTCCCTCTATCTGTAAAATGGGAATGGTATATTAGGTAATTAAGGTGATGGGAGCAAGTGATGTCATATAGAACCTGGTGTGCAGTGGGTATGATCATTGTTGAAAATGGAGGGAGAGTGGGTGAAAGAGTGCTGACATTATGTTCTTCCCACCTAAAACTCTGAAAGCCAACACACTGCCCTGGGGTCACCATTTGGTCATGTATTAAGGGAGAAACATCTATAGCTATCTATCCACCTATCTGTCTGTCTGTCTATATGTCTAAAGAGAGATTGATTTAGATTTATAGATTTATTTTAAGGAATCGATTCAGGCAATTGTGGAGGCTCGCATGTCAAAAATATACAGGGTAGGCTGGCAGGCCGGAGACCCAGGGAAGAGTTAACAATTAAAAGCCTGAAGGCTGTGCTGGCAGAATTCCCTCTTCTTCCAGGGAGTCTAGTCTTTTAAGGCTTTCAGCTGATTGCATGATATCTAACCACATTATGGAAGGTAATTCGCTTTACTCAAAGTCCAAGATACCTTTATAAAAAACATAGGATCGTGTTTGACCAGGTATCTACATACCAAGGTCTAGCCAAGTTGACACATGGATTTAACCATCACAGATAAGGTTTTCTGTCCTTGGGTGCTGTTGGGAGAATCACTGATGGAACTCTATTGAGTTCCTTCACGTTAAGTAGAATTGTGTATGTTACAACAAGCAGAACGCTCTTTCAAACTGGTTTAAGAGAAAAAAATGGGGTGGTGGTGGGAGGAATCGCTGATTCATTAGCTCCAACTATCAGGTGTTCTAACCTCTAGATCAAGGTCCCGTATGATATGAGGACCTCTTCCATTTTCATGCAAATATTCCACTTGTGGTGGTATTGCTGCCAGCTACACTTGGCTTAAAATCTTCACAGATTCTTTTTCTTCTCAGAACTTCCAACAGAAATCTGGGCCTGAATCTCATTGGCCCAGTTAGGTCATGTGCCCTTTCCTGAACCAATCAGTGCAGCAGAGGCGATGAATGCACTGATTGGCCTAGACCAGGTCATAGGGCCTCCTCTGGAACTGAGTTTCAGTACCACCCAAGCCAAATTGACAGGAACACAGATAAGAGTGATTCCCCATAGGAAATCAGCTCTTTGCAGAAGGAGGAGGACAGGTTGTTGGAGGGGCTAAAACATCACATGACCACCTCTGCCTTTTGTACACAACTCTCCCCTCTTCCCTACCTGTCCTTTGCTTCCCTCTTTCCCTTTTCCTTCTTTCTCCTTTGCACGTAAACTACTGCCTGTCCCTTTAAAAACCTGGTTCTTTTTTTCCCTAATTTTGAAACTCCCAGTTCATCTAAGAAAGCAGATGCTTCAGAAGCAGGCTGTCTCACATAGCAGTTTGGAGCCTGATCCTCTACGTGTGATCATTGCCCAGGGACAATTTGGTACCAGCTGATCAGTCAGTGCTTATGTTCTTGGTGCGGGAGGATGGAACTTAAAGTGACTTTGTACTAACTGGTGCTGGAAAGAAGGCAAGGTACACATCTTGTATTTTCTCTTTGTCTACTTAGCTAGAGGGAACTAAGAACTTACCTCTGAGTTGTAGCAGACACAAAAAAAACACATACTAAGTAGATTAAAAATTAGGGGGAAAGCTGCCTGCAAACACTTTATTGGATCATAATTGTGTGTGTGTGTATACATACACACCACACATTTAAGGCAGCTTTATTGAGATATAATTCACATACCATATAATTTTGTAAGCATATAGTTCTTTGTTTTTAAGTATATCCATAGGGTTGTGAAACTATCACTAGAATCTAATTTAGAACATTTCATTGCCCCTAATGGAAACCCCATACCTATTAGCAGTGACTCTCCATTCTTCTCTTCAACCAGACCTCCTATAACCACTAATCCACTTTCTCTCCCTACGAATTTGAATATCCTGAGCATTTCATATAAATGGAAACAAACACATTCTGTAGTGTTTGTGACTGGCTTCAGGCACTCAGCATAGTGTTTTCAAGGTTCTCCCATATCATTGCCTATAAAGGTATCAGTATGTCATTCCTTTTTGTTGAGTGATTTATTGTAAGGATATACCACAGCCAATGGGTATTTAGATGGATATTTGTATTTATGTACAAAATTTGTGTCACATGTGTTTTCATTTCATTTTCTCCAGTAACCCCCACCCAAATGTTCTTTCTTGCCTTAAATAAAAATCCAGGATCCATTCAAGATTTACATGTTACTTGTCCTTGTCTTGTCTTTTAACCCCCTATAAGCTAAAAAAATTTCTCCCCCTCTTTTTCTTTTGTGATACTGATAATTTTTGAAGAGTCCAAGCTAGTTATCTTGTAGAATGACCCACACTCTGGATTTCTCTGATTGTTTCCTTGTAACTGAAATTAGGATAGACCTTTTTTAGGGCAAGAATATTGCATGGGTGATGCCGTGTACCTCCTTTTCATCACATTTGGAAGTACACAAGGTCAATATGTCCTATAATTGGCAGTGCTTAGTTTGAGCACTTGATTAAGGGCATGTCTGCCAGATCTCTCCATTATAGAGGTAAGTTTTCCCCATTATAGTTCATAAATAATCTGTGTGAATATCTTGTTCCCCAAAACCTTCCACCCATTTGTTGTAGAATTCTTTGCTTGAATCAGACATTACAGAGCATTGTAAAATGTTAATTTTAAAATTTTATTATTCATTCTCCATTTCTTAGATGGCATTATTTTGTCAAAAAGAGCTTTACCTTTTATTGTCTCATACTTTTAAAAAAATTTCCTTTATTTCTTTTCCCCTCCTCCTGTTTTTGAATATCACCATGAACTCAAGAATTATTTTAATCATTGTTGTTTCCCCGTTAAAGAAATTAAGCTATTAATCCTCTCAACAGGCATTTCTTAATGCCTACCATGCACTACGCATTATGGTTTAAAAAATTTTAAAAGGCCTCTTTCATGTCTAAATTATTTTGTGATTCTATGACCATTAAGTTGCATCTTTATACCTGCATTTTTGTATTTATCTCTGCCGATAAGTTGTGTATTTAATTCCACTTACTGGTTAACTTTATTTTAGTAGCTAGTCAAAATGTTATATAGAATTGTATTTGTCTTTTATTAAAGGAGGCAAAAACAAGTAAAGACCTTTAGGATAATCTGTATCTCAGTGTTCAAGGCCTAGGAGAATTCCAGTCTCTGAAGGCTTGCTGGTTTCCAGTCTGTCCAAACTGGTAGTAGCTTATCAGTTGCAGCCAGGTCTTCTTGATAAAGTAAATGGCCTCTTAAGGTCAGAGGCATTATATTAGATAAGCTTGCATTGACTGAATACTTAGACATCAACTCCCTTCCCAAAATAAAAATAACACTTAAAGTGCTTCAGGTGATTCTCTCCTCCCTCCTCTTCATTTGTGCCCAAGTTACATGAGACAGGAGTTGGGCCCCTGCTTTTATAGAACCCACCTGCTTCTTGTAGTGTTGGCTTCTCACACACAGCGATTTCATGTTTCTGAACATCTATCATCTATCTTCCTTACATAATTAACCATATAAAGTTATACTTTGCACATATACTCTTATAACACACTATGCAGTTTAGTCTGTGTAATACATTTATATTAATATCTCCCATATGGGATCATGAGTTATATTGTAACTCATTAGTATTTCAAAGATAAGTTAATTGTGACTCTATTTATTATTATTTTTTGCCGTATATCTAATCTCTGACTATGATGTTTCTATTATCCTACTCTTGCAAATTCATCTCTAGGTAGTTTTGCATGCATCTCTTTCCCTTTCTAACTTTCTCCTTTCTCTTCTGCTGATAAAATCCACTAGCCTTGCTTAAATAACCCCACTAGAGGGCTGGTCTATCGGTTACATCTGTGCCCTTCTGCCTCCCTCTCACTCCCTCTCTTCCCCAGTACCTGGAAGGAGAAATGGGAATTTTTAACCCTACGATATCCTAAGTGCCAGTTTTACTGCTGTCTTGAAAATAGCTCCTTGCGTGCAATAAGTAACAGTGCAGGCCTAGTAAATACAAGCATGCCAGTGTACTGCTTTTCTGAACTGGTGCGCTCTCCATGGGAAGGCTACATTTACAGCTGATATCATTTCTATTCTTTGATTGCAAGCAAGAGAAAGTGATTGTGCTAGCCTCAGAAAAAAGAGGGATCTAGAGTGTCTCCCAGATTCAAAGGCAAAGCAGGAAAAAGCAGACAGGGAGAATAAGACCTAAGGATCAAAGGCGCAGGAACCAATGCCTGTTGATACACTTCTCCCATCTGTGCTTCTCTGCTGAAAATTCTCAGTCATCGGAGAGAAAAACTAAGTGCTCTTCACCAGGGTCATGTGCCTGATAGGGGTCGGGGGTCGGGATGGAATTTGATTGACATTCTCAACTGAAGAGGGAGCATGCTACTGAGGGAAACGGGCGGCTCTTTCCAGAAGAGGGCAAAGGAGGTTGGGCAGACATGAATAGCCCTACCCTCGATCCATGCATCTTTATAAATTATTGTCTGTGCTGCCCTATATTCTGGAGAACAAGGCATTCTGCCATTTCCCCTCTGCAAACAGCCACCAATCTTATAACAAACCTTGTCACACGGTCCATTTACCAGCTTCCTTCTTTTGCCTTCCTCTGCCTTGGCTGGCCCTCTAGAAACCATGGTAGTTTGCAGATCTATAAGCAAAAAATGTGCAAGGCAAGAGAGAAACAAACAAAGAAAGTAAATGACTGAGAATGGATTAAAATGATTAACTATCTTCGGGAACCTTCCAGTTGTCAAATATTTATTTCCAGGGGGACCTACACCTTCTCATTAGAAATTCACTGGCATGGTCACTGATGCCTGGAGCTGTGCGTATGTAAATTTCATCTCTCTCACTGGCAAGTTGGTGAAATTTGCTGATGACACAAATATGCTTAGGTTTGGGAGAAGGCAGGATTCTGAGAAACTCCAGATGTACCACAGCAAACTGTGTGAGTCACCTAGATGGGTCAGTGGCCAGTCTGCTTGCTGGGTGGTGGTGGGAAGGGAGAGAAAGAGAATTAGCATGTTTAGCACTAGAGGAAAGAAGTCAAATTTAAGGGCAGCAGTGTTATTAGATGGCCTTCTACAAAATCATCCCCAATTCTTTCTTGAATCTGTGTACTAAATGCAACCTTTCCTATAACTGAGAGAGAAACACAGCTGTACATGAGATCGAGGCTCAGCGTGAAGCTCCTGGTTCCCACACCCAGAAGCTATTTTTATTAATAGGAATGTCGATGATAATAACAGTTGACCATTTATTAATGACTTACTGGGCACTGGACACTGTTATTGAGCATTTTACTTGCATCATTAATCTACTCAGTAACTAACTATAGGAGGAAATACAGATGACAAAACTGAGGCTTGTGTTAATTGTCCAAAGTGCCGCAGGTAGTAATTGATAAGGAAAGGATAAGAAAAGAGAGCTTTACACGTCTGCCACATAAATGAAAGACGCCTGGTTTCTTAATGCCTTGTGCGGTGTTGGTGGGAGTCCTTCAATCTGGATGTAGGAAGTCTGTAATAAAGACCACATGCCAAAGCACCACACTGGATGCTTAAGTATGTATTAGTGTTTTTATTTAACAAATATTTATTGAGCTGGATCTGCACCTTTATAGCCAGAGGGGGTGCCCTACTAGGAAAGTCAATTTCTTAATTCCCATTTTTTTATACCTGCAAGCTAGAAGCTGTTAGATGTATCTTATATCGGGGTGTTTCTTTGAGCTCCTCACGCCCTTATTTAATGCCTTGACCAAAACTGTAGAATGTGACAGACTTTGGTCCCTCCCTCACATTCATAACTCCAACCATGGATGTCCCCAGGACACCCATGTAGCTTGTTTGCTCATGTCCTTCATGTCACCTCCCCAGTGAGATTGACTCTGCCCAGACTATTTAAAATTATAATTATACAATAGGCCTAGGCTTAGGGCGGTATGGTAGGCAGAAATTGTCAGATGGCTTCCATGGCCTTTGTCCCTTGATGTTATTCCCGTGATGATGTTATGTTATATGGCAAAAGGGAGGTCATCCGGGTCTACAACTACAAGGAAGCAAATGCTGCCAACAACCTGAACAAGCTTGCAGTGGGTTTTTTCCCAGAGCCTCTAGATAAGGGGCCAGCCCACCAACACCTGATTCAGATTTATGAGACCCTGAGAACTCAGCAAAGACCCCTGTACTTCTGACCTACAGAACTGTGAAATAATGAATGTTGTTTTAAGCTGCTATGTTTGTAGGGATTTTTAGAGCAGCAGTAGAACACTAATACAGATGGCAAATGGATTTATCTGTCATGGCAGGTTTGATCACTGAGCTGTGGCTGCCCTTGCAGCTGTTTTGAAAAGGGTTCTGAGCCTGTATTCAGGCTCCAAGATGGATCGGCCGTGGCTGAGAGTAGCCGTGTGTTTGCCACATACATGCCATGCTGGTTTGGGCTCTTACCACTGAACTAGAATGACAGGGTTAGATGGAAGTAATTAAGTTGTTATGCTGGACTCAGAAACAGAGAATACAGAATCATTAAAGAAAACCAGCGAGCAAAATAAGAATTAACAATTAAGAATATAAGACCATCTTAGTTCATTTGGGCTGCCGTAACAAAAATGTAGACTAGGTGGCTTATAAACAACAAACATTTGTTTCTCACAGTCCTGGAGGCTGGGAAGTTGAAGGTGAGGTGCCAGCAGATTTGGCGTCTGGTGAACTATTTCCAGGCATAGACAGCTGTCTTCTTGCTGTGAGCCCATCTGAGGTCTTTCTTATGATAGCACTAATCCATTCGTGAGGGCTCCACCACCCTCATGACCTAATCACTTCCCAAAGGCCCCACACCCTAACCATCCCCCAAATCATTCTGGGGTTTGGGATTTCAACACATGACTTTGGGGAGGAATAAACATCCAGTCTATAGCAAAGACCTACAGTGTAACTCCTATTAAGAGATAGGTTTTTGCTTGTTTTGATCACTGCTTTATCCTCAGTGTCTAGAACAGTGCCTGTCATATAAAAGATGCTCAATAGAATTGTCTTTGAATTGAAGATCAAAATAACAAGGGGGAGGAGTTAGAGTATGGCCTCGTGGCTCACTGATTTTGGTACCAGAGGGGCCTGAGATAATGTGCGCAATCTGCTTTGCCCGGTTCCTAGCACCTGGTCAGAGTCACCCAGTGGTAGCTGTTTTAGAATTTTCTGTCAGTCAAGGTTCCTAGTTATAAGTAACAGCCTGGCTGTTACCCTGGCTGATTTAAGTGTGGAGAAATGTTTTCAGAGGTTATCAGGAAGCTCACTGAATCCCCAGGAAGGCTGGAGAGCCAGGCTTTGAGCACAGACAGATCCAAGAGAAGCACTCCACTGAGTCAGACAACCAGAAGCACCCCCAGCCCCAAATGGGTCCACGTGGACACAGCTGTCAAAACCGCACAAGGCGGAGGCTCCATCTCACAAGCCTTTGCATGCTGTCCTCTGCCCTGGCACCTCCTTGAAGCCCACGTTGCAGCTTTTGTAGCTTTTTGAAAGACTCACACCACCCCCATTCCTACTTCTTTTGTGTCTTTAGATCCAGACTCTAGACCCTGGTCAAGCACACATGGTTGGTCAGGACTGGCTCATGCTCATGCTTCAGCCGCCAGCAGAGCCAGTGTGGTGACTTTTCACCCTCTCTGGTATGAGGTAGACTCTCTTCTATTTACAAGGCAGGAATTCTCCAAACATAGGAAGGAATTTAAGTGCCAGACAGCACTCTCCTTAAGCCCCCACCTCCCACCCCCACCAAAAAGACAAAATCTACAACATTCGTCATTAGATTGCTGATCCAGAGTCAGAAATACTCTATTTCAAGAGGACAGGGGAAACCCTAGGGCTCGGTCTCAGGGCGATTCCAGGTAGGAGCATGTATTGAGGAGACTTGTCTTTTTCCATTTGCTGCTGAAGCTTGACCCCTACTGACTGGCTCTGCACCAGGGTCATGCACAATTAAAAGGTCACTTGTGTCTAGCTTCGAAGTGGGCTTAGAGCAGGGACCTACATGTAAGCATGAGCCTCTTTGAATCTAGTTCCAGACCTCTTTGGCATTGAGCTTTTAGTAGGACATACAGAGACACATGAAATGTCCAATGATGAATAATTCCACAAGTACTGTCAAGAGTTGACTGTTATTCTGTTTCTGTGGTTTTTATACCTGAGGATACCTTCTGAAAAATAGTCATATGATAATTGGTAACATTTGTCTAATGCTTATCATTCTGTAGCCACTGGCTAAATACTTTAGGTCATGCATGATTTCATTTAATCATGTCTTCTGTGAGACTTAGTGTAATTATCCCCACTTTACAGACCAAGAAACTGAGGCTTAAGGAGAAAGTCAGCCAGGTTGCAGGCGGTGGAACTTGGACTTGAACCAAGGTATGCCTGACACCAAAGCATATGGTCTTAACACAGATTTATGTGAAGCTGATAGAGTGAATGTGAGCAATAAAAGTCCCTTTTAGAGCAAACTTTGCTATTTATCGTTTAGCATTATGAAGTGGCTGCATTGTGTGCAAGTTTGGCATAAAGACTACAGAAAACTCACAGATGTCTTTTTATATTTGGGATCGGGGTTTGGAAATTTTTGCATCTCCAGGTCTTTCCTCAAGGTTTTTCCTGCAGATCAAGGTTTTTTTTTAATTTTCTTTTATAAATAGTTGTAGCACTATGAGAGAACATATAATTTTTTTCTGTAATCAAGATAATGAAATGAGGTACCTGCATTTATTTCCATTAGCACATTGATTATATATAATTAAAACCAAGTCACCGTCAGAAGAGGTCAGCTAACAAAAATCATGGGATAGAAAAGATGAATTATGTTTTCACAGAAAAGAGTTTGTGCGGGCCCAGTAAGAAGATTCCTGTCTCCCTACCCCCTCTGAGGCCAGTCCCCAGCACTCTGCCCTTTCCTTGCCCATCACACTGCACTTTGTGACATTGTCTAATGTATTATTAATTATGTTCATTTACGCTCATTTATTCCTTTTAACATGAAAATTCCTTGAGGGCAGGAGCCTTGGTTTCACTCTGTGACAGATCTCAAGTGCCAGGAAGAGTCCTGCCACGTAGTAGGTACGCCGTAAATATTTGTTTAATGGGTGGATGATTATAATTAGAAGAAGAAGATGAGAGGAAGTTCTCTAAGAGTATAGCATAGATTGGTGTGATTGTTTCAGTGGTTTATTGCTGTGGAACAAACCACCTCAAAATGCAGTGGCCTTGCCATCCAACGGGTCAGAGATTTGGGCAGGGTTCAGCTTGCAAGGCCTGTCTCTGCTCCACATCGTACTGGCTCAGGGGGCAGCTCCGCTGATTCTGAAGAAACCACGGTGGCCTCACTCACATGGCTGGGTGCCGACTGTGGGCCTGGGTGCCTTACTTTTCCTCATGTGGCCCCTCTTTACACGGGGTCTTTCTTTCCACGTCGCCTCTTTCTCCACCCAGATAGATGATTTTTTTACATGATGGCTGGGTTCCCAGAGTGAATGTGGAAGTTCCACAGCTTCTCAAGGCCTCAGCTACCACATCCCTGAATGTGATTCCCCCACATTCTATAGTAAAAGCCCATCCCAGGCCAGCCCATTTTCAAGGTCTGGGGAAATTGACTCTGCCTCTTGGTGGCAGGAGCAGCTATGTGACACTGCAAAAAAAATATGGATGCGGAAGGGGGCTGCATTTGTGTTTCGGGTTCGTTGGTTTCAGTTTACTTTTTCTTGGTACAATATGTGTAACATAAAATGTACTATTTTAAGTTTCTAAGTATACAGTTTAGTGGTATTAAGTGTATCCACAGTGTTGTGCAGCCATCACCTCCACCTGCTTCCAGGGCTGTTTTCATGTCTCCAAACTGAACTTCCTCCCCATGGAACAATAATCCCCCTTCCTCTCCCTTCTTTCTTCCAGCCCCCGCTAACCACCATTCAACTTTCTGTCTCTGTGAATTTGGTTAATCTAGGTATAACCAGTCTAGATACTTCATCTGCATGGAATGATACAGTGTTTGTCCTTTTGTGACTGGCTCACTTCACTTAGCATAATGTCCTGAGTACTCATTTATGTTGTAGCATGTGTCGGAATATTTTTCTTTTTAAGACTGAATAATATTCTTTTGTATGTATATAACACATTTTGTTTATCCATACATCCTCCAGGGGACATTTGGGTTGCTTTCACTTTTTGGCTATTGTGAATAATGCTGCTAGAACATGAGTGTACAAATATCTGTTCAACTCCCTCTTTTTCACTTCTTTTGGGTGTACACCCAGAAGTGGAATTGCAGGATCATCTGGTAAGTCTATGTTTAATCGTTTGAGGAACTGCCCTTCTGTTCCCACAGTGACTGCACCATTTTATAGAGAGGGAGCTCTTTTTAGCATAATACCACAATAGTATCACATTTTCTTTATAACCTATATTCACCACTTTCATGGGGATTTTTTAACTGTTCTTTTTCCTACTGATGCTGAAACATATTCTTAATACACATTTTTTCCTTTACTTTTTAAAAAAATTGTCTTCCTTTCTTTTTCTAGGTGTGTTTGTGATCTTGGAGAACTTAATTTGTACCAGGTTTTCCATCATTTCCTAGGCAACCCCTCCCTTTAGTGCAGAGACAGCCTATCGCAAGTTCAGCCAAATGGCAAGGGTCAGTTTCCCCATGGCCTCTGCTCTCTGCCTTGCTTAAACTGTGCAGTTCGCACAGATTTCCAGGCAAGGGTGGCATCGGTTTCCCTGAAAAGCATTGGAGCATCGCCCCAGAAGATGGCTGGGGAGCACCTTCACCTTCTGAGCCATTTGCCAGACCTCTGTGACTAATCTGAAAATGAATCTTTTGAGAAAAAGAAGCGGGGGAAAAAGAGAAAAAGCACCCTCTCAATACAAATAATGAGAAATTGCTAAAAATAATAGCTACTTTATTGTTTCTATTCCTAAAGGCCATATTTTTGGCTGACTTTAGCTAGTATTCATTCCCCTGGGGCACATTTCCTTTTCTCTGAAAGATTGTATAGTAAGGGGGAACAGCTTATAATTTAAGCTACAAATTGTGTGCGACAATTCTGTATGTTATTTGGTAGTTCTTATCTCTGTTTTTGTCTGGGAAAAGCTTTTTCTTTCATAGTCGTTGTTTGAAAGCAGGTAATGCCCCTCAAAATCAGGCACCCCTTTTCTGTAAAGATATATAATAACATGGCTCATTTCTGTGCTTTTTAAAGAATGACATTTACAATACTGTCCTACACCCAAACACATAACAAGAGTAATTATATTCTTCATGTCTCTGAAGCCTCCAGTGTTGCGAGGAAACCCAATATTGTGATTTCTCCAGGCTTTTTGGGAGTAAGGGCATACTCCCATTTTCCTTTTAAGGTAATCTTTGATAGAAAACTTTTCAGGATCCAGCCCCCAAATAGAGATTCTTCAGGGTACTGGTAAGGAGCAAGGGCTTTGGGGTCTGGCACCTGCAGGTTTCAGTTGTTGTATGCCCACTTACTACCTGTGTCATTTGGGGCAAATTATTATATCTCTGTCAGCCACAGTTATAGTATCTGTAAAATGCAGAAATCAAGAAGAGCACTTTCTCCTGTGGATTGAATTGAATAGTCAAGGACCATTGCCTGGTACAAAGTATCAGCTAAATAATTATTTGTTCGTCCCATTATTAAATTTTAAGTTCTCTGATGGCACAATCTATTTTTATCTTTAAATACACAGTTTTTTGGCACATAGTATTCATAATTAACCTGCTGAAAGAAACTGTTACAGAAAACCAATATACATATTGTAGAGCTTTATATAATTAGTTTTTTCCCTATGCTATATTTTAAACTATAATAACGATTATAGCAACTACGTTTTGTGTTTTGTTTTGTTTTTTTTGAGAAACCACTGTATACTAGGCATTGACATAAGCATTTTACATTTATTAAGTCCTTCAATCCTTATAATAACCTTGGGAGGTAGGTACTATAATCATGTCCATTTACAGATAAGAAAACTAGGCCAAATAAAGAAAAGTTAAGTAATTTTCCTCCCTCATTAAGTCAGTAAGTAGTGTCACTAAAATTTAAACTCATTTAGTCTGGATCCAAAGTCCACACTTTCAACTTCATGAGTTTTCAAAATGATTTTTCTTAAGGCCCACTTAGTCTCACTTTGTTAAAAAATCTTCACCCAAGGTTATGTTTATTAATTTTAGAGTGAAAGGGAGAAAGAGAGAGAGGGAGAGAGGGAGACATTGATGTGAGAGAGAAACATCTATTGGTTTCCTCCTGTATGTGCTTCGACCATGGATTGAACCTGCAACCTAGGTATGTACCCTGACCGGGGACTGAACCTGTGACATTTTGGTATATGTGGCAATGCTCCAACCAACTAAGCCACCCGGCCAGGGCAAGACCATTTTAGTCTCTTAAAAGAGCTTTTGTTTATGTGAGTTACAGCTATATTTAGTATAATCAAAATTAAAATTAAGAATTAAAAAACTTAATTTATTTAAAATATAAAATAAATACATTACATGTTAACATAAATACCATATTTTTCAAACAACACAAAAAATTAGTGTGCAGAATGACATTGTTTTTCAAAATTTTAATGTCTAGCTTAATAGAAGACAGCTGGATAATATCTGCTTTCGCATTCAATTTGTTGTGATACCCCAAATTATTTAGTCTCTGGAAAACTTCACTGACTATTCATTAGAAAATGAGAGTGAAAACGGTGAATATCTTTCATGTTATTATGAAAATATTTGTTATCTCATGGACTCACTGGAAAGATGTTGGGGGTCCCTGGGAGATTCCAGAACATACTTAGAGAACTGTTGTTTACTCTTTCCTGCTTTCTAGGTGAGAAGTTTATGATCTAATTAGAACTGAAAAGGGAAGAAGTATTAGGAGCTATTTCTAAACCACTGAATGAAATACAGAGATGGTTAACATAGTTGGTAGCCTACTTTCACCTATGCTTCTTATTTAATTGACATAAATGGCCCAATGGATATTTTAAATACCCATTTTTATATTTAAGAACAGAGGCCAAAAAATTGAGTTCTGTTTAAAGACACCCGGCAGAGCTAGGGTTTGAACCTATGTTACCTGAGCCCAAAGTAGCCTTCCCATTCTGCCATTTCCCCAGTAAGTAGCTGACATGTGCCATTATTTCTAGACCACTGTGCGTTGGGGACTTGTATTAATCAGAACTTTAGGTTATTAGAGGCAAAGGTTCAACTCAAACTTGTTTCAACCGAAAAAAGGAATATTGATTGCCAGCAAAAGCAAGTGGCAGATTAACTTCAGCATGACAAGATCTAAGAGCTTAACCAGCAAAACCAGACCTCGGATCTTCTCCATATCTCGGGCTTTGATTCTCCCTCAGCTGGCATCATTCTCAGGTGGGATTTGACCCTAGCAGATCTAGGCTTTATCTAACCAGTATGACAGCCTCTTCAAAGAGAAAATGAGACTGTCCCAAAAGCTTCAGCAGTAGCCCCAGAGATGACTCTCACTGGGCTACGAGGGTAAAGAGTCTATCTGTAAACCAATCCCAGGGCCATGGAATAGGACCGTTTGCTGATCCCTGGAGCCTAAGCAAGTGATGGGGTCTAACTCACCTACTCCAGTGTTAGTCTCACTTACCTCATCTGAGGGGGGTGGACAGGCAGTTCCCAAATAAAAACTGGGATGCTCTTACCAGAAAAATGGGCAAGGAATTCTGGGCAGGCTAAACTCTACAGTTGTCCAGAATGGATGTCACTGTTTTCATGTATACCATTTAAGCTCACGGCATACATAGAACTCATTGATTTTTTTTCCCTCCCTTTTCTTATATGGGATGATGTGGTCATGTCAAAATGTTATTTGGAAATTACAATGTTGCCCTGGAGACGAATCAGACATACATATCAAATGCTCTAAAAATAGTTATTGAGCAACAAATCAGTATATAGAAATGAAATCATAGTACAGGTTAAATGTGTAGAACAGTGATCTTCAAACTTTTTCATCTCATGGTACATATAAACTAATTACTAAAATTCTGCAGCACACCAATCTGACAAAAGAAATAGGTATAATTTTGTTTCATTTACTCAGGATGGCTATTGTTGTGTTGGCTGTTGTCATTTTTAAATTTGACCATTTAAAGGAAAAGAGGTCAGTGACCCTGACTAAATAGCCAGGTATTGCATGTTTTAAAAATTCTTGCAACGTACCAGTTGAAAATTGCTGGTGGAGAGGGTCACAACAATACACATTGGGGACAGAGTAGCATCTTCAATGCATAAATAGCAAGGTAACAGACACACTGTGGCCTTCCTTCTGTACAAGGGTGTTCTGAAGATGTCTTGTTCTCTCTTCCTGGGAGACAAAAAGTGTCGAAGTTGAAAGAATACAAGTTGGCAGTAAGGGACTGAACAAAAGCTAGCTCCCTTCCTCCTTCCCTTCATCAGCCAATGCTGGTATTTGCTTTCTGGCCAAAGTTTTCATGTCCAAGTAGAACCCGAGAAGCACACCATCCCAGCGCTTTCTGTTTTGCTGCCCTCATAAATGGAGTATGTGTATTTCCAACAACTGGTGTCCAGGTAACTCTTTTGTCCTGCACCCTGGTGAGTGACAAGCAAGAGCAATTTGTTGTGGCAGTTGTTATTTTCACTGGAAAGAGGTGTAATTCAGAAGAGTGAATGGTTGATTATTGTTGCAATCAGAACTGAACAATATTTGTTCTGATAGACTGTCATGGCCTCAGCGTAGGACTGGATACAGTGAAATTGCAAAATAATGCCATATTAATAGACAACTCTTATTTAACCAAGATGTTATTTAGCAACTTAGGATTTCTATTAAAAGAGCATTTTAAAAAGTATTTCAAGCACTTCATATAGTATGACTGAGCATTATTATTAACTACGGTGATGCTTTTGTTTCAAGAGAGAAGGAAAAATGTAGCTTGTTTTTAGTGAAGTCTGTTTAGCTCTTAACCAAGCTTCAGGAATTCAGATATTGTTACATTCATTTCAAGAGTCAAAACAACTCACTCTGAATTAATTTTTACTTGACAATTTTGCTTTGAAATTTTTAGGGATTGTTTTCTCCAAAGTTCCATTTTCCAACCCAAACATGCACAGATCGAAATCCTCCCCCCACCCCCCACTGCAGACATTGTAATGTTCACTTGCTCCAGTGCAAAAAGCGGAAGAAATTGGCATTTCTACAACCAGTTGGAAGCTTTTATCTCCAGGTTTTTTTGGTGATGCTTAAAACTGTGCTACGTGCATTGGCCTGAGCTCTGCTTTCACTCTGAGTCCTGGATGGTCAGCAAAAAAAACTAACTGGCTTGGACTTTCCATTCACAACTTGCTCTTTGATGACACATATTTGGGGCTTTTTATTTAAGTTCCTGCCCACCCCACTCCTATTTGGTGAGAGACATGTCTCCATGCTGCAGTAGAGCTCCACGTGATGGAATGGGGACCCACTTCTCTTTAATATGTAGAAGCAATTTCAAATCATCATATTTGTCATCTCTGGCTGCCATAATAAAATACCATAGACTGGGTGACATAAGCAACACAGATTTTTCCTCTCGCAGTTCTAAAGGCTATAAAAGCTCAAGATCAATGTGCCAGCAGGGTCAGTTTCTGGGGAGCTCTCTTCTTGGCTTGTAGACAGTCACTTTCTTGTTGTGTCCTCACCTGGCCTCCTCTGTGCATGTGGTGTCTCTTTCTCTTCTAAAGATGGCCCTATGGGATTAAGGCCCCAATCTTATAACCTCACTTAGCCTTTATTATCTCCTCTTAAGTCCTTTCTCCAAATATAGTTACAATGAGGGTTAGGGCTACAGTATATAAACTTGGGGGAGAGGGGACACAATTTCGTCCCTAATAATCATGATAGTTTTTTCTCTCAAGAAGGGTAACATGAGAATCTGTTCTGTGCTTCTAAGTCACATGGTGTTCCCTTCGACCACCGTCTCTGAGAGGAGAACTCAGCGAGCATGCTGTGGGAGGAGAAAGACACAGTAAACTATTTCAGTTGGTGAGAGTGACATGCAAGATTAAAAGCACAGAAAAGTCAATCCCATCTCTTCTTGTTCTCCTTTCCTCTAAATGTAGGCTGTCCTATTTGTAACTGCCTATTTATTTCATGGCCCTCTTTTGATGGATGCCTGTTATTAAAGTGCATAGGGCTCTGAAATGGTAATAACAGGTGATTTCCCCGAGCGAGGAGATTTGCTTAGTGTGGAGATTAGCGCTGTGTTCAGCAACCTCATCTTTGCTAGCGGACTGGGAAGAAAAGACTAGGTGGCACTTCTAGCTTTCCCCTGTCCTTTTACCACTGAGTGTAAATGTGTCAGGGCATTTTCTGAGAGAATTGGCTTTGGTCCCTAATTTTATACCTGTATGTGCCTACTTGTTGCCCACTTGTGTACATATTTATGACAGAATGGTGTTCAGGGCCTAGTAGAAGTTATCCCCTATTGTTTCCGAATTTCGGCCAAGATCCAAAGTGGAGATAGAGAATGGAAGTATTCCACATACGAAGTTCAGAAGCCGGGGCCATCTGGGGCTTGTCAAAGGGCTATGCTTCAATTGGTAAGAATGACATGCAAGTGACAGGCATCCATCAGAAGAGGGCTGTGAAATAAACAGGCAGTTACAAATAGGATGGCTACATTTAAGCAAAGGAGAAGAAGAGATGAGATTAAATTGGGCCTTGTTGGCTTCACCCCAACCCGAGATGATTTAAGAGACAAACTGGAAAGTGAGGATGGTGGTCTTTTTAGGGAGAAGATTGTTTACCAAAAGCTATTATCTGCTTTCCCTTCTTATAAGGGAAATGGGGAGGTGGGGGGATGGCTGTCTCCTTGTTATGAGCTGACCAAAGCCAGTTTGATCCCGAGATGTATTTGGAAGCTGACAAAGAAGTTAGAGATGATGAGTATTAGCTATTCTTCTATAACCTTGCTTTGATTTTGATGAAAGCAGGCGTGGGACCAAATTCTCCCACATATACAGACATTTACTAAATGAATATTCATTAACAGAGAGGGCTCAAAACAGTTCATACACGCATTCTTCAAGCCCAGTGCAGTCTCAGCGCGCTGTGCCATACAGTGCTACACGCTGGAATTACTGAGGGGCCTTCCAGAGCTATGGGCATTGGTCCTCCCTCCGCCACATTTGGTCTGGGTGAGGCCTGACCATTGGGATTCTAAGAGTTCCCCATGCAATGGTCATGTTCAGCCAAGGTTGAGAACCATTGTTTTAGATGTTTGCACCACAAGCTGTATGAAAGTTCTTTTAAGGTCATCCCAGCATCACAGAGCTAGGTTGTCTTTAGTTTGGACTCTTTGGTTAGAAAATTTAAACCAGGGGCTGCACCTAGGTGGGGGATATTGGCATAAGGGGTGCAGAGTACAAGCCCGAATGTATTCTTAATCTCAGTTGATGCAAAGATGAGAAATGTATCCAGACTACTTTTAGCCACTCCACACATCCTAAATACTTTGGATTTCAATAGCGACACCCTGTCTCTTAACACCCATTGTGCTAATTAACAAGTTTTTAGTTTCACCAATAGGAATGTGTTTTGGTGTCTCTGATGCAATCAACAACTGCTGATTGTTGATTCAGCTCAGCTACGAGAAGTGGACATATGGTAGCTGACCTGGATTGCGGCCCTTTCTGATGTGCTGCTAACTGGCCTCCCGACTCTCTGTATACTTGGTAGCACATTAGCTGGCAACACCTAAAATTCAGACCAAACTAACTACCATATACATGATGTCACCCTGATTATGCAGATTTATTTTAAAGTAAATTACAGTGATATAGCCCTGTACCTTCCCAAGGCCAGTGGAGGGATGATCCAAGAGAACTGTGTGTAAAGTCTGGACTTGTCCCCGCTGCCCATCATCCCCTCTGTACCTTCCAGTCAAGTCAGGGCCTGGCCACATTCTCTGGTCTGCAGGCCACAGAGGTGCTGCAAGAGCTTGTTACCTGATGTAACCTTCACAAAAAGCCAGGAAAGGTGTGGTCAGGGGGTAGCCAGGCTACCCCCCAGTTCTGCAGAGGCGTAGCCGGTTCTCCACACTGTGCCTGCCGGCCCGGGAGTTGAAGGACAAAGTGAACAGATGAGAGGAGGCTTAGACTTGAAGGCAGACCATATTCTTCTCCACTTCAAGCGTTTGGCCACCTGCGCGGGTGGGATGGGGAAAGAATATTGATCTAAATACGAAATAGAAGTTTTACAAGAACAGGGCTTAGCCTTAGAAAACCAGAATGAGACACTTCCAGCCATTGAAAGTACTGAAAAATTATAGAGTTGGATTAGATGTTTGTTGGGGGAGGCATCCATCAACAGGAAAGGGGCATCCGACACAGCAGAGCTGAACACTGAGGTTGTAAAGTGATGCCATCTCATGTTTATGGCTCAGGCGGCCCCAGTGCCTTGCTAATCTGTTACATATGCCCTCTTTGATGTCGTTGAGGGAAATGCCTCCGGAGATCCCTTGTCTGGTGGTTAGCTGTAGGAGTACATTTCACGTGAGTGGTGCCTGGAAAAATTCACTTAGTTGGCAGTACAAAAGGGAACAGAACAGGATGTCTCGTTGGAGTCTTTTCCTTGCTCACCCTCTTTGGGGTTCTAGTTGCCATCTGTTCAAAACGGATGGTGCTGCCTTTCCTCAGAGTGTGCTTCATAGGACCCCGCTTTTGAATCAGGTTAGAAAAGTTTCTCTAGAAGGAGAGGAATCTGTGATCAAATAAATTTAGGAACGGATGTTTGGGTTAAACAACAAGAGGATCTGACAGTAAAGTCGGGGAGAAAAAGAGTTTAGGGAGACAGTGTTGAAAGAAATAAAATCAATGAGGCAATTAACACATGTCATCATTGATTTTTCTCATTTCTAGGTTAAAGAATCCTAGTTTCTTTCTTCCTACTGTGTGGCTAAGCTTTGTTTCAGACCAGCAGTCTCTTTTGAGAAATTTCAGGGAATTAATTCTCCCCCTCATTATCAGCCCATCCTTCTCTCTTCTTGACTGAGACTTCATTGCCAATTCCTCAGTGACATTTCTGAGCAAACTCATGTTCCCTTTGTCCATTTTTCTTTGCCCACAACCCCAAGCAACCAACAGCCCTGAAAAAGTCTGGTCATCCAGTTTTCTGTCATTGATTCTGGGTGTCACGTGTGTGATATCCCAACACAGCTGGTTTTTCTACTTCAGCTGGCCTTTCTTGTATTTGTCATCTTTGCCTTAGTGACTTCAAAGAGACCCTTCTTTCCTGTCCTTTCCCTGCATGCACTTCCCTCAGCACATAATATAGGGGCACTCATGGGTTATAATCTCAACTTTATTTTCTCCTATTCTAGACCCGCTTGCTCCATCATCTTCCCCTCCTTTCTTCTTCATAAGGTCAGAGAAAGCCTGAACTTCCCTCCCTAATAATAAGAGCTAATTCACTTAATCCTCACAACAGCCCCTTTAAGTAGTTACTATCATTATGCCCATTTTACAAATGAGGATATTGAGGCACAGAGAGGTGAAATAATTTACAAGGGTCATGCAGTTAGTAAATGTCATATTATTAAAGGTCATATAAATATCCAGACTCCTGGCAATCTATTTTTTTCTCATTCCTATCAGCTTTTAAAAAATAACACTTTTATTGATCCTATGATTCACATATCATATCATAAAATTTCCTTTTTCTAATTAACATTTTAGTAGGCTCTAGCATACTTACAGAGTTGTGCAACCCACACCACTACCTAATTTTGAAAAGAAGCCTTGTACTCATTAGTAGCCATTTTGCATTGCCCCCTGCCCTCTGCTACTGCCGATCACTGTTCTACTTCCTGCCTCTAGATTTGCCTATTCTGGACATTTTATATAAACGGATTCATGCAATATGTGGGTTTTTTATGGGTGGCTGATTTCACTTTGCGTAATGTTTTTAAGGTTCAGCTATGTTGTAACATGTATCAGTATTTCATCCCTCCTTATTGCTGAATAATATTCCATTGTATGAATTTACCACACTTTGTTTTCCATTTGGCAGTTGATGGGTATTTGGATTGCTTCCACTTTTTGGCTGTTATGAATATGCTGCTGTGAATATTTGCATACAAGTTTTTTGTGTACATACATTTTCATTTCTCTTGAGGTATACTTAGGAGTGGAGTGGAATTCCTGTGTCATGTGATAATCCTATGTTTAACTTTTTGAGGAACCGCCAAGTTGTTTTCCAAACAAGCTGCAGCATTTTATAATCACACCAAGAATATATGAGAGTTCCAATGTTCTACATCTTGCATAACATGTGTCTGTTTCATTGTAACCATCCTAATGTACATGAAGTGGTGTCTCATTGTGGTTTTGATTTGTATTTTGCTAATAACTAGTGATGCTGAGCATCTTTCCATATACTTCTTGGCCATTTTCATATCTCCTTGGCAGAAATATCTATTAAATCCTTGCCTGTCTTGTCCATTTTAAATTTGGATTATTTGTCTTTTTATTGTTGACTTGTAAGTGTTCCTTATATATTGTTGAATAAAAGTCCTTTATCAGATATGCTTTACAAATATTTTCTATCATTCTATGTTATTTTTTTTAATTTCTTTATAGAATCCTTTGACAAATAAATGTTTTAAATTTTTATGAAATCCAGTGTATTGTTTTTCTCTTGCTGTTTGTGCTTCTAGTTTTATATCTAAGAAATTATTGTCTAATCCAAGGTCAGGAAGATTTATTCTTATGGTTTCTTCTAAGAGTTTTATAGTTTTAGCTCTTTAGTCTCTGATTCATTTTGAGGTAGTTTTTATGTATGGTGTAAGGAAAGGGTCCAGATTAAAATTCTCCCATGTGAATAGCAGCCTGAAGGAGACCCTTTAATATTCCCTGACAGGGCAGGCCTGCTAGGAACGGATGCTCTCAATATGTTTTTGTATCAGAATGCCGTAATTTCTCCTTTGTTTCTGATGAATAGCTTTGATGACTCTTGGCTGACAGCCTTTATCTTTCAGTACTTTGGGTATGCCATTTCACTGTTTTCTGGCCTTCATGGTTTCTGACAAGAAATCAACTCCCCATATTACTGAGGGTCCCTTGTACAAGAGGAACCACCTTTTTTCTTGCTGCTCTTATGTTTCTTTGTCTTTGACTTTTGACAGTGTGGTTATGTTGTGCCTGGGAGTAGATATTTTTGAGTTTACCCTACTTGGAATTTGTTAAGCTTCTCGGATGTGTAAATTAATGTCTTCCATCAAATTTGGGAAGTTTTTGGCCATTATTTCTTCATATATTTTTTTCTGATCCTTTTTTACCTCTCCTTCTGGGATTTCTATTATGGTACAGTTGATGGTGCCCTCCAGGTCTCTGAGATTTTTGTTATTTTTTTTTCATATTCTTTTTCTTTTTTTCTTACTCCTCAGACTAGATTATCTCAGTTAGTCTTTCTTCAGACTCACTGATTATTTCTTCCACCAGCTCAAATATGTTCTTTAACCTCTGTAGTGAAATTTTTATTTGTTATTGTGCTTTGCAACTCAAGAATTTCAATTTAGTATTTTGGGGATTTTTGTTTTTTAATTTTTATCTTTTATTGATACTCTCTACATAGTAAACACTGTTTTCATACTTTCCTTTATACTTTATACATTTTTAGACAAGTTTTCCATTAGTTCTTTGAATATGTTTATAAGAGTAGATTTAAAGTCTTTATCAAGTAAATCCAATATTTGGGCTTCCTCGGGTATAGTTTTTGCTGAAATTTTTTTTTCCCTATACATGAACCATACCTTCCTGTTTTTTTCATATCTCATAATTTGACATGGAATCTGGATGCACGAAATAACATTGCAACTCTGGAAACCTGTCCCTTCCCCCCAGGGTCTTTTGTTGTATTGTTATTGCCTGTTTAGTGACTTTTTGGGATGAATTCTATAATGCCTGTATTCTTCGTCATGTGTGTCCACTGAGGTCTCTGTTCAGTTACCTTAGTGGCCTAATAATTAGATGGATATATTCTTAAGTATATAGGACAAGTAAGTCTCCCCTTTGCCAACAGGCTTTATGTGTGTATTGGTATATACCTTCAACACTCAGGCAGCATATAACTCTGCCTTAGCTTTCACTTCCTGCTTGTGTAGATTGTCAAGGTCAGCTAGAGGTAAGAGAGTCCTCTTAAGTCTTTCATGGGCACGTGCACAGACCTTCACCTGCATGTGGCTTTCTAGAGCCCCAAGAATATACTGGAGCTTTTTTAAGTTCCCTATATTCATCTCATTATTAAAATTTTCTTTCTTTCTTTCCTTTTTGGACAGCCTATTGTTTTTTCATGAGGTTTTATTGCCTTAGATACCTGTAATATTAAATGACTGCTGCTATATGTTTTCAACAAACACCTAAGAGCAGGGCTTTTCCCTCTGAGCCAGCTCTGATTCAGGTCAGCTGAAAATAAGACCTGTTACTGGGGGTTTTTCAGGGAACTTGCAGACAGGTCAAATAATGACAAGTCTCTGGGATGACACTGTGGGAGCTTTCAGCCCGTTTTGCCCCGCCCCCATTGGCTGATAGATTGCTATTTTTTTTACAAGATTGCCATTCTTGTAAAACTGCTGTTTTCAAGGCAACTGCAGAAATGAGGTGAGGAAGATGGGAGTAATAGTATAAGTTAAAATGCTATAAACCTTTCTGTTCTTACCAAGATTTAGCTGTTTTTCTCAAATAAATGCTCCCCTGGTTGTTTGAAGACTTTGGTTAATTTCTAGTCCTGAAAAAATTAATTTGGACAGTTTTTGCCAGCATTCTTGTTGCTTTTTGGAGGAATCGATTTTTTGGAGATCCTTACTGTCATTCTGGAGTTTCTTCTCTAGGCAATCTAGTTGTAATTTATAAACAGAAATTTTAGAAAATCCTTAATAAGTAACCTGAAGACCTAGTTAAGAATGAAATGGAAACCTATAGGATTGCAAGTCATTTGTACAGAGGAACTAAGAAGTGATTTAATTTTTTTCTTACTAGTTCAAGACCATCAAGAGCATATTTATAGCCCGCATGTGCTATAAATCCTTTAAGAAACATTTTTTGATCTGATGTTTTTCACTTGTTTTGTGTTTTCATAGTGATTTCCAACATTGTTTCATTATGAATTTTTGGATTATGGGGTTTTTTTTGTCCTCCAAAATGGACTGGAAGGAATGGCAGATTTGGAAAAAGATTGAGTAAGGGGATGGGGAGGAAAGTAGAAACCAGAAAAGAACTTCCTAATTTCTAGGAGAATTCAAATTCTATTTCACAGGGACAGCAAAATCACCCCAGGAGCCAAAAACAAAATAAAACAAACAAAACAAACAAATGAAGAAACATTTTTCTGTGAGTTAAATGATCATGACTGGATAGTGTTACCTTCGTATGAATGAATCTTGATTTTTGTTGATGAATACATTTTTCCCAAGCTTTCACTGCTACAAAGAATTATACAGGTCATATTATCAGGTGTATATCTTTGTGTATGTAAGTCAGTTGATCAGATAAATCCATTGCAGTGGATTTACTACCTCAAATTTACCAGCTTAAAAGATATATGTGTTTAAAATCTTGATAGCTCGGGTAGCTTATTCATTTTTAAATCTTTATAGAGTTTATATTTTCTTTCTCATGCTAGTATTGGGAATATTTTGCATGGTACATTATTTGTTGTTATTTATTTTGAAGGTCCTAAATATGTACAGAATATCTGAAACATCAGGAAATAAGATAAACTAATTTTAAACTGTATGTGAATTTTATTTTCAAATATATTTTTCTGTATCTTCTTGACATTTTTAGCTGAAATACCTCTGAAATTGAAGTCAGTGAGGCAAACTGTTAACCTGCAAAGAGGGCAGTGAATACACTATTCCACCTAGTTGTTCAAGCTTTTTGAACGTCCTGTAGATTGGCAAGTAGATGTTTTATTTTATTTTGACTCCTAACATTTGTACCAGGTACCAACCCAGATGGCAAAAACCCTTCCTGATATTTCAAAACCTAGTTTTTTAGCTGCTCTTTTTGAATATTTTTCTCTTTTACGTGAGTTGTAGCAGGACAACTCACTCTCCTGGATTTGTTACCTGGAGGACTTAGCATCTTTAACTATAACATACATGTTCTCTAGCTGGGCTGTATGAGAGCATAACTGAAAGTAAGGCAGTACAAGGAGAACATGGTGTGTATAACACTTTTTAAAAGTTGTCTTGAGTTGTGATCTACCCTTTTTTTTTTTAATTTCATAAAGGGAAAATAAAAATGATCTCTTGTCAACAGCCTCTCTCCCTTTTTCTTTAATGTTTATGTGGCTGTCTTTTGATTTTTTATTATTCATCAACCTTCTGATGAGCAAAGCAGTAAAATGTGTTTTAGGCAGAGCATGTTGCAGTATTAATTGCCCCATTAGCAGAAAGCTGGCTCAGGTGCCAGTACCTTCCAGCCCTAGGACTCAGGAAATGGTAAGCAGCCCTTTGCTAATTATCAGTTAAGTTATAGGCCAAATCCCATCACGACGAATCCCAACACAACAGAATCTTTATATGACAACAGGATATTTAAATCTCAGCCAAACAATGGCCTGCTCATTGCAGGCAACAAAATCCTACTCTTACATATGCATTAGGAGATTTTCATAATGGAATTTGACCTGCAGTTGTGTTTGGAATCAGAATTATGCTTTTGGAATGATGATTCTGCACACAAATGTAAGGAATAAAAGGCCTTGTCTGCCTTTCCCTGAAATATGCTATCAGTGGAGCAGCCTTATAATAACATGGCGAATTCTTATAAGTATACAGGAGATTAGCGAAAGCTGCTCATCATGATGTGATCCACAGCTCAGGCTCCTGTGACAAGAGGTGGCTGCCAGACTCTGCCCCTAATGCAGTCCCTGGCACTTCAGGTGCTTTCAGAAGGTGTCTGTTGAATGAAGAGGAGTAGGAACAACTTGGGTTTGTGTTTCCATACTGTCTGAGTGGAAAAGGTCTGCAGGGTGAATTAGGCTCTCCGGGGAGGCTGGATTTTAGTTGCACTGCAAACAAATCCAGTCTTCTATTAGCCTACTGGCCAAGGTGCTGTTGGCCCCTCGGAAGCCTGCAGTCAGCTCCGAGGTGAAGAGTTAATGAAGAGGGCAATTATTAACCTGAAAAGAGGGCAGTGAATATACCATTCCACCCAGGACTCAGAACTGTTTCTGTGGAGCCTATCAAAGGGCCATTGTAAAACTTCCTTCAGCCCACCTGAAAGGACCTTAGGGATGACATGGGGTCTGTAGAATGAGGAAGTGAATCTCTTCATCTAGAGCTTGGAAGAACTTAGTGTGGCTGCTGGTGTCACCTGTGTTGAGATCAGAAAAAAATCACCTTTACCTCAGCCATCAAACGTAAATAAAAATACTACTAAGCCTTGGTTGGGTGACTCAGTTGGTTGGAGCACCGTCTCATACACCAAACACATTGTGAGTTCAATCCCCTGTCAGAGCACATACCTAGGTTTCAGGTTTGATCACAGTAGGGGTGCGTACAGGAGGCAGCCGCTTGATGTTTCTCTGTCATGTTGGAGCTTTCTCTCTCTCTCTCTTTCTCTCTCTCTCTATCTCCCCCCACCCCTCCCTCCTCTCTTTCTAAAATCAATACATATATATCTTTGGGTTAGGATAAAAAATGCTAATAATAAAAATATTAATAAAATAATATCAGCAAGTTCTTATATAGCACTTTTTATGTCCCAGACACTATTTGGAGACTTTATATATGCTTATATACTTTATAAACAAGGATAATATGAGGGTAGGAACTCTTTCCCCACTATATGAGGAAACTGAGTTACAGAGAGATTAAGTATTTTATCCAAAGTCTCACAGCTATTAAGGAATGGAATTTGAGCTCCATGATTCCTATACCTAACCACTTTCCTCCAGTGCATCTGTGATCTGCAAAACCTCTGTATTCACCAGTGTTTCCCTCTAAGTTACTAATTATGCAAATCTATTTTAAAAACTTTAACTGAGCACCTACCGTGGACCAGGCACAGGGAATATAATGGTGAACAAAAGTAGATAAAGCTGCCCTCTTTTGTGAAGATGGTCTTGCAGATGAATGCTAGGAAAGGATGGAACTTGGTTCCTCAGAGACCTTTGATAAAGGCATCTGCTGCAGACCAGGAAGAAGCAACACTGAGGCTAGTATATAAGGATAGTGGTGTTCCATAATACGAAGCAGCGAATGCAAAGGCCAGGGGCAAGTGGAATTATGACCTTTTCAGAGAACTGCAGCCCCAGTGATGAGAGGAGGAGGCTGCAGAGGTTGGCCAGAGCAGACCACCAAAGGCTCCAAAAGTCATGTTAAGAAGTCTTACAAGCAATGAAAAGCCACAGAAGAGCCTGGGATGAATAGACTGGGGTTTTGAAAGATCCCTGTGGTATCTCAGGCAGAACAGATTGGGGAGGGTCTCCAGAGCGGGTACTGGGACAGCAGTCAAGAGGCTTATCTGTAGTCCATACAAAAGACAGAAACCCTTGGTTGGGCTAGTATGGTGGCAGTGAAAAGGAGGAGGGTAGACAGATCTGAAAAATACTTAAGGGATAAAATCAACAATTCATCATGGATAAAACTTGGAGGAATAAAGATGACTGCAGCTGTCATGGAAACCAAACTTCCAAATGAAATGGCACAAAGGTTTAGACTTAGATTTCATCCTGGGGCCCTTAGAACCATCTAACCAGCAGAGTCGCCGTAGCTATATGGCTGGAGAAAGACATTATGCAATGACTTAAGTATTTGTTGATCACCTACTGCCATGTGTCAGGCAGTAGGTAAACAATGACAAGAACAGACATCCTGTCCTCAAGAGGTTTGACAGCAGTGGTTCTCAACTAGGAGCAGTTTTGCCCAACTCCTTACCCCCAGGGTTTGTTCCTGGCATCTAGTGGGTGGAGGTCAGGGAGGCTGCTAGAAATCCTGCAACTCACGTGACAGGCCCCTGCAAACAAGAGCTCTATGGCTTTGAATGTTCATAGTGCAGAGATTGAGAACCTTGGTGGTACAGATTCTGATACAATGTAATGAGGTCAAGCACATAGCATTTTGGCAG
This sequence comes from Mormoops blainvillei, assembly GCA_004026545.1. Lineage (NCBI taxonomy): Eukaryota > Metazoa > Chordata > Mammalia > Chiroptera > Mormoopidae > Mormoops > Mormoops blainvillei. The sequence continues at coordinate 149,212 of PVJD01001572.1, read as the reverse complement.
TCCAGGGCACAAAACGCAGCCTTGTGTGTGGGAGGAAGAGACAGTGGTGTCTTCTGCCTTTAGCAAAGGTTGGAGTGTGGTATAAAATCTCCTGGAACAGCCCTTGAGTTCTGCTTAACTCAGATTAATGTATGAGCTAAGACTGCGAGCTCTGATGTCCAAGGGTTTAAATCCACATGCTCCCTCTACTAGCAGCATGACCTTTGACCTCACTGTACTTTAGTTTCTTGGATTTCCCTTTGTAACCCTGTGTTAAAATTAAGGGAGATAATCTTTGTGAAGGCTTGACCACAGGATCTTGCACATGTTGGAATCACTCAATAAATGCCCATAATAAACACTTTTCTTTCACTTGCCTGGTTTAAGTCATTTTTATTTTCTCCACATTTTCCTGAACGAGCAGAGGACATAAAACTGCGGGGCTCCAGCACCTTCACAAAACCAACTCCTGAACCTCCTTTCCTGAGTTCACTTGCCAAATGTGGGGTAGCCTCTTTCCTGACTGTGACAGGAAAAATGAAAGAGAAGACAATAACGCAATAACTGTTTATTTTAACTCCAGTGTTCAGATTTTTGTGGGAACATCTGATGGAAAAATTGAGATTTGAAATGGGACGCTCAGAACTCACAGCTGAGCAGTAAGTGCGCTCCGGGTCTCTGGATGGATCCCGGCTGCAGAGCACTGTGTCCTGCCTACTTACTCCTTGCGGAACCATTGGCTTAGAAGTGCTTCAGAATTTGAGGCATCCTGGTCTGGTCAAGTGCTACAGCCAGCTGCATTCACGCAACTGTGTTTATGGAAAACAAGGCCAGTTTTATTTTTTTAATCCCCAAAGAACTTAACACTTTTAAACTCTTTTAATTTGATTTCTATGTACCAGAAGGAAAAAGCATTTTGGGGAATTTCCCAGATTGAGACATAACCCTCTGACCTCGAGAAAAAGGGTGTATCTGATGAGTTGGCCATGGTATTAACTGGGAATCTGCTGCTACCACCACTGAGTGAGGAGTCAGGCTGGGTGAAGACCCCACCTCCCAGGATAAGAATGTGTTCAGTTGTCTTGTAGCAAACCAGAAAGTGGATGCCTCTGAACTGGGTGGCCTTTGTACTCTAGATTAGAACATGGATTGGCAAGCTGTGACCCACGGGCCAAATCTGGCCCATGGCCTGTTTTTGTAAATAAGAATGTTTGGAACACAGCCATGCCTAGTCATTTGCGTATTGTCTTTGGCTGCTTTTGTGGCAAAGTTGAGTGGCTGCAACAGAGACCATATGGCCCACAAAGCCCACATTACTTTTTATCTGGCCTTTTACAGAAACAGTTTGACCAACAGCTACAGCTGCTCAGCATTCCAGTGTATTCCACTAGCTGCCAAATGCACCCTGCCCCATGTGCCTTCCCAATGGTGGAGCCCAGAGAGGATATTCTCACTGGTCTCAAAAGCCAAGCTTTCAAGACAGAACAAAAATAAAAGAAAATCTTATTTGGTTTTTTTCTTTTTTTTTTATATGAACATTAACTGCTTTAGCTAAGTCTTGATTCTCTTGGAGCCAAGTTAATACTTAGTAGGGATATGCCAAATTAATGCTTAGTAGGGTTAGGGATTGTGTGGTGTTTTTATAGAGTACCTCATTGCATGAAAATTTTCTTGAGGTTGGCAGGTGACCTAGTGTCAATCTAACCTGTTCTGTGACCAACTTATCCTTACACAGGAGGCTTTGGGTTCGGTGCTGAGTGTCCTAATAGCTCTTAAGTACTTGACCTGTGCCCACTAATCTTGTGACTTTGGCTTCTAAGATGTCTCTTAGCAACAGCTTTTACCTCACATGCACATTAAACCACAGCAAAATTTGTCTGAACAAACATCTGTCTGGTAGAGCCATGAACTCTCCTGTCCGTGAGGCTGGCTCCAACAGCAGGCTTATAGGACCTAGGCCCTGCACTCTGCCTTGTGATTTCCCTCCTTCGGACAAATGACACAAGAGACCAAGACAAAGAAAAACACTGACAGTCTCTGGGAAGAAAAGGATCAGTAAAAACCAGGAGTACTTACAACAAAACTTTGCCAGGGTCCCTATATCCGAAGAATGAGTTCCACGAATATTTTCACCAGCTAATCTAAATTGAGAAAAGGAAAAAACTCACCGCTCTTGCTTCCATCAGATCCTGCAGGCAGAGATCCGGGAGAGTGAGGTGGTGGGAGTTCTTTCCTCTGCTGGCTCTTGTCAGAGGCTTCGGGATCTCTCAGTTGTAGCAGCGTCAGGGGGAACAGTGTCCAGCCAGTGAGCTTTGTCCTGCCAACTACAGCAACTTTAGGGGAGGAAAATTTTTTCTTCTACCCTCCTAGGTCCTTTGACTCGTCTAATAATCAAATTAACGTAAGACATATTAACAGGAGAAAAATTTAACTATAAATGCACAGGGACCCCAAAAGAATAGAGACCCAAAGGCAGTCAAGCAGAAATAGCTTATCTGTCACTCTGAGCTAAGGAGAATGGGGTGGGGATCTGGGACTCCAGAGGGAAGGAAGAGAATTCACAGGATGCCGGGAGGAGCAGATGTCTGGTAAACAGTGCTAACCATGCCGTGAAGGAAGAGACAACGGACACAGAGAATACTTTGATCTCCAGGCCCTGCCCAGGTCCTCCCAGGTCCGCCCAGCCCCGCCCAGCCCAGCGCACTGCAGCTAGCCCATGTTCTTTGTAGTTATCTCTGATGAGATCCGTTCCCTTTTGGGCCAGCCCCTCTGTCTAAATTCTTTTAGGCAATTAAAGGGGAGGCAATAAACCCTTCCCTGAGTCTTTCTGGGGCCATAGTTATCTTTAGCTCAAAATCTATCTACATGCCACAGTGGCACATTCTGGGGAGGCTTGCTCTGAACCCTTTCAGAGGTCACCCTAATAGCAGGGACCCATGTGAGTTTCTTGGAGCCCCCAAAGGGCGTTTTTGTTTAAAGGAAGGATTATTTAGATTGCTTTGGTTTTAAAACTTAATAGTCAATAAACTGAAAAACCTAATTTTTTCAAGTTCAACATTCAGCTCTTACTATTCTGTTATGTTCACATGCCTTCTGTCCCCATTTACCAACATAAGTAATTAAATTATTTCTATTTTACGATACATTCATAAATGCAGAATATTTGGTTTCTTTTTATATCATCTGACTGGATACCCTCCTTCCCCGAGAAAAAAACACCATTTTCTTTCTCTTTTAATAATTATTATAATTCTCACAAATTAAATTTATAAATACAATGAACATTAAATTGACTTAAATATCCTAAAACTATATGTAAATGTCGTAAATTTTAGTTTAAAATTGTAAATCTATACTAGGTTTGGTTCTTTTAAACATTTCGTACCTCATTATAAATCTTACCAGTTTAAAAGATGCTTACCCACTAAGGAAACATTTATTATCCAAAGCAGTTTGGGTGGGGAATACCTTGCCAGCTACCCTGAGATTACATCATGATCAGAAATTTCAGGTGAGATGGGGATTGGAGTTTTATTTTTAATGCCACTGGGAGATCCTGAGTCCTGTTTATAGTTTCTGAGTCATCGACATCATAAACTGATGCAAGTTAGAGGTTACAGGCATAGAACACTCCTCCAGGCCGCTCCAAGCTTACTTCTTGGATGTTGCATTTCTTTGTGTCTTAAGGAATGTAAATATTTTGCCAGCTAACTTTAATGACTTTTGAACGTGTTGGAAGGGGGCATTTTTTCTCTTTTATCTCTAAGAAACTTTTATGCCTTATCTAGATATTCAAGTGAAAACCTGCTTAGTTTTTAATATCTTGACTGACATGTGGTCACAGTTTCTAAGGTCACTCTGCTAGGGCTGTTGGCCCAGGTCGTTAAACTCCTTTGGTATTGAAGGAAATCAGAACAGTTAGATATTGTCCTTGTGGTATCTTTGGGTAGTCTAATTATGGGGGAAAAGTTTTATAGTTGCAGTTGGTTAAGACAATCTAGACTGTGTAGTCCAAATTTTTCATTTTAAGGAAGAGAAAATACAGATGTTCAAGAAAAGGCTCAAGTTCAAATTCAGTCAGAGAAGTTCTAAGATATGCCTAGCTGTGTGCTCTATAGATTAGATGGTTGTCTTGCTTGGGAGATCAATGCTATCCACAGCCCCTCTCTTTTTATAATAGAACTTTTCACAGAAGCTTATCATAATTGCTATAAGAGAAATGATTCCAGATGATTAATTTTGCCTGCATTTTTAATTTGAAAATATGAGTAGGTCTTATATTATCATAATTTATTTAAAATACATTCATTTAAAGATAGCATGACTTCTAGCTTTGACCATTTGTTACATGGCTGCACTGGGTACTTTACAGATGTTACCACCAGAACAAGTTTTTCTGGGAGCAGATTGAACTTTAGGCGCATGGTGCAAAGTTTATTTATTTTTTTGTTACAAGAGTTTACTTCATACGTATATAATTTTATGATCTGAAGCTTTCCAATAAGAGTACTTTGATCATATCTTCCCAGTATATTCACCTAAGAAAGGCCAGTCTCAGCAACCTGAAGGCAAGCAGAATTTTGTGTGGAATTCATACCCAGGCATCTCAGGCCTTCTCTACAGGAGATGGGTTTATTTTGTATATAAAGGAAAAGTACATTTTTTAGTCATTTAAGGATTAGAGGCCCCAGAAATTAAACCCATCAGTGATGTTATAGGCATTAAACATGATCCCATTCTCTTGAAAGAAATTAAGAAATTAAATGATTACTTTCGTGTTCATGGTTAGAATTAAAACTGTTGTGGTTGAGCCAATCTCTTTATTGCCCCTTGATATATGTTATCTACACTTGACAATTTTGAGCAATGATTGTTTCATATGATATATACAGAGTTGATAGCCATACCATTTTTTGCACATGTACATTTTCATAACACACCAAAACACATGACTTTCTCCCTTTCTCAGGAATCCATCCACCTTGGATTTGAATTATACAGGCCCATGCAGAAGAGCCCTGGTGTTGTTACCGAAGCATGTGAGAAGCAAATTAGCCTTTAAGATTTTCATTAAGGTTCCAGATATACTCATGGCTGCTCGGGATATTTGAATGCACTGTAGTTCTGGGAGCTTTGAAAAACTATTGAATTTCAGTTGAAAAAAGAAAACAGTCGATTTAGTGAATGTTGAAAAACGTCAGCCTCTTCATTTTGATTTGAGTTCACACTTCAAGTTTCCAGGTTCGTGTTTGGTACTTGAAAAGCACAGTGGTGATAATTGGGATCTGACACTAGTTTTCATATCCCAGACTAGGAAAGTCTTCCTGATTAGCTGGTCTCTTAAAATCCTCCGATCTGTTTTCTCCCAGCCCTCTGCAGTGCTAAGTGTCAGGATGTGACTCCAGTCAGTGTATCTAGGCCTTTCTTAATGTACTAACAGCGAATCTCTATTCCTCTGAGTTCCCATTTTGAGTTCAACTTCCTTAAAGGTAGTAACGGTTCCCTATCCCAGTTTTAATAATGTCTCTTCATCCAATGAATCGGTAAATATCTGAGTGCCTGCTGTGTACCGGGTACTGTTTGAATCTGGTGTTACAGTGACAGATAAATGTGGGCCTTACTATCTTGTGCTTTTTTTTATTCTAAAGGAAAGACCAGTGTCCCAACTCTAATACATAAATATGTACTGTACTGCGTTTAATGTAGTGACAGTCACTCATAGACCATATGATTAAGAAGTGTTGATGATCATTGGAGAGGAACTTCCAGGCTCCATTGATCTGCTTAGGCTGCACTGCAACGCTGGCCAGTGTGTTTTAGAGCACTTTCTTGTGTTTGTTATTTATGTCAAACTCTACTATCTGGAAAACTATAAAAACTGGGATTTAAATACTATAAGCAAACAAACAGAAAAACTGGGTTATCTTAATACTCCCCAACTGTGTGTGTCAAGAGGAGGTGAATTCTCCTAGATCCTTCTTGTTATAACAAAATTAATGTGACTGTGTGTGGCATGATCATGTATATTCATTCATATGCATGTGCTTTAAGCTCCATTTTTTTCCCCTTCAGGTTGCTTTGAGCAAATGTTTTGTCAATGATTTTTTTAAAAAATATTTTAATCCCTTTCATACCACTGACTCTATGAAAATGCTAAGTTTTGATATAACGATTCAGCAGTGACAGATAAAGATAGGTTCAAAACCAAGAAAGGTTCATAAATATGACCCTAGTAAAGAAAAGTGATGACGAACAAGATACGTGGTGGCAGTCACAAACAGAAGAGACTTCCCTGATTTTATTTTTCACAAGCCTAATTTCGGTCTTACCACAGTAATCATCTTTCTCATCATAGGAAATGATGAACACATCAGGCATCAGAAATACCAGAAAGTAAGTGAGTTTTAGTATACTTTCCCTCAATCGGTACTAAAAATTTTATCAGTTCATTTCACTCTGTTAATACCTGGATGGCAAGGACATCTCATGAGGGCTCCAGCAATTGTAGAAGACTAAGCCCCGAAGCAGAACATTTCTATCTCATTCAAATGCAGAGACATTCTTCAAATGTAAAAATAGCAAAGTGCCAGTGTACAGATTAATATTCCATGATGGAAAGACGTGTGGTCTGTCTGCCTGCACACAGTCACACATTTGCCGACACACACATTCTCTGCAGGTGGAGTCCTGCCCCCACTTCTGGCCATGGCTCCAGGTTGAGAAGTGTTTCCAGATGCACTCAGGTGCTGACATCTTAAAGGATGAGAGTGAGCTCTTAGGATCCTCAGCCAGTTGAGAGTTTCCTGGGCTGCACCCCAGACTGGCATTTAATGCCTGCGGCCATGCGATCTCACTGTCCGTGCACGTCCTTCCATAAATGCCCCGTTATCTCAGTAATGGGGGGTACGGAAATGCCACCTTGGAGCAGCTGAGGCACTTGCCAAGCCAGATGAGTTTGGCAACAGAAACTGGTGCTGTTTGCATAAAAGGCTGTTGGTCCTTTCTAATTATGAATTCACAGCACCAATTCCTGCCAGGTGTGCAGGCTGCTCCTGAAAGAATGTTGGATCGTTGGGGGCTTGTTAACACTTACAAGCTGCTAGATACCTGAGGGGGAGGAACACGTGCCGAGCGAAGCCAGTAGAGGTAGGGGTTCCTTTGGGTGCAGAGGCCGCTATGGAGAAACGATGGCCACCTTGAGGAAATTTAGGATCCACTTTGTCTGATGTAAATTTCTCCAAGGAACCTGGAAATTTCTGCTTTCTGTGTAAAATCTCCTGATTTTTACAAGTTGCTAACTAATGGAGAGTTTTGGGCACACCACATGAGCCAAACACAGCACATCTGTTGGTCAGGGACCCTTTTGTACGAGGGCCCGGCTACTCCAAGTGAGGTCCCCGCACCAGCAGCCTGAGCCTCACCTGGGAGCTGGTGAGAAATGCGGAATCTCAGCTCCAGCCCAGACCTACTGAGTCAGAATCTGTGTGTGCACAAGATTGCAGGTGACCTAGATGCACATTAAAACTGGAGAATTATTGTGCTGGGGACCTGACTCGAGTAATCACTCATTCAAGGCAAGAAGTTTTTTGAATCGTTGGCTAGAAATTAAATATTTTTAATGAAATTGCATTTTAAAAGTCCAAATATCACCTCATCCTTAAGGTATTAGCTTAGCTCTGCCTTCTCTGGGGAGACCTCCTTCCTACAACCCGGGTTAGGTCTGTTTTTTCTTGTGATACCATCCATTATGTTCTTATTCATACTTTCCTATTGAACCCTGTGAAGACAAGGACCATGTCCTGTACCCTTTATATTTCAGCATTTGTCACAGTGCTTGGCACATAGGGGGTGTTCAGTGAATGAATGAATTCAGTGAAATCTCATGATCTTAATTATTAAACATTCCTTGTTCACTTATTTACTATTTGACTATTTATTGGTTGACTCGTTTACTATTAGACTTTTCAGAAGGAAAAAAAAGCAGCTATACAATCTTTTTGTACTTGCAGCCTTCTTGTCCCCTCTTGTGGGGTAAATCTCTCTCACTGTTCATCTCACCCACTCTTTCATTTCTAGGACTTGTCCCATGACCTGGTATACAATAGATGCTCAGTAAGGAAGTCTTCAATGGATAAACTGACTCAGTAATGGTTCCTGCATTATGTTAATGCTTCTGTCACCATCGTCCCTTAATTACCCATCCAAATTACAGACTCATGGCAGAATTATATACTTAAAATTATTTATACAGAGATACGTGTTTTTTTAAACATACTTCTCGCCATACTATTCTGAATTTTAATGTGGCTTCAGGGCCCTTTAAGATATAGTCTATTCTATTATGGAAGTAATAGATCAGTGCCTTCATATTTATCTTGGTCAAATAGAAGTGTCACGAGAACCTCTCGTCCTCAGTCTCAGCAGGTTGCCCTTATGAAATCTGAAGTGAATCTTAACTTTCCCAATTTGATCTCTACACATTCTTTATCTACACATTCTCTAGACCAGCATATTGTTAAAAAGAAGGAAAATGGGACAAAGCAGATACAAAAATAATGTGTCCTATATTAGTGTTCACTTTTTCTATATTCTATATAAAAGTCATTTATCATTGGGACAAAAACCTTTTGATCCAAATAAAAATATTTTAGGTTGGATTTAAAAAAATAACAATTGGTCTAAAAATTTTATGGAAGGTGCATCACTTTTCTATTAATTCTATTATCTGATAGAAATTGATACTTCCCATGGTTCTTACCTACTTGCAATATATATCAACACTCTTCTAAGAGAATTATTACTTTCAACTACACTCATCTGAGGCTGAGATGACCTCTTATTTTTGTATTTGTACATTTGATTTTTTTTTACTTCTGATATATGTGTGTGTGTGAGAGAGAGATTCTAATAACTCGTTTTAGACCTCCTGACTGCACATGCCCGTTCTGAAAGTTGACTTCAATTCTAAAAGGTATAGTAGTGCCTTTCAGATAAGAATTCTATTTTACACCAAAAAACCCAGAAACCTGGCTTATTGTGTATGTGTTTTATAAGTAATCTTTCTGTGGGTTGTGTAAAGTGTTACTTTGAGTATTGAAGTTCAGTTAATGTCATAGATACTTGATTAGAATGAACTGAGGCTTTTATCAAATATGCTTTTTAGTTTAGAGTCAATCGATTTGTTTTCCTATTTTCAATTTTAAGGCATAGAATTTGGCAGGACTTTAGTAACTACATTTCCATAATTAAAGGAAAAATATAAAAATATGCACATTAAATTAATTTGTTATATTACCAAGATGAGGTTAAAGGGTAAAAGCAAGCGAGGTACTCACTTTTGCTTTGTATACTTTATATTTTAAAAGATGGTATTGCTTTTGTGATTTAAATGACTGAAATAAAATAAAGACTTGAAAAAGTATATGGCCTAAAAAATTTTAAATAATATGTGTTCGAAGATTAGTATTTACTTCAGACTTTCAAAATTCATTCTAAAGGTTGCATTGTACCATCAGAAGTTTTGAATGGAATTTGGTGCGTGGGCGGCTGGGGTGCTTTGATTTATTGCTTTCAAAATCCAAAATGTATTCACATGGTATTCCCTTAGGGCACAGTAGTATTTTGTGTTCTTGATCATTGATGCAGTTGTTCACATTAAACAATGCTCTTCATAACTATTGAATAAAATAAATATTTCTGTAGAAGAAAAATTATAAGATTTGAGAGTCAGTATTATGTAGTTTAGGCACAGACAGTCTCGAGCCAATCTGACTGGGTTCAAATTCTGGCTCTATCACATTCTAACCATGTGACCTTGTGCTAGGTATCAGGTCTCTGTGTGTTTAATTTCCTCACCTGTGAGATCAATAATGGTATTTCCCTCACAGATTTATTGTAGGGAGTAAATGAGTTGATTTATGTAAAGCACTTTGAAGAACGTGTGACATGTGTAAACACAGTATCAGTTAGCTTATTCTGCCTAACAAAGCACTCCAAAATTTAGTAGCTTAGAACAACACTCATTAGTTACTTTTTATAATTCAGGTTGGTTTGGCAAGTCTCCTGGTCTGAGGGTCCGAGCCACTTTGGTTGGGGCTGCATAGTCCAGCACGGCTTTGCTTACACATTTAGTGTGATGGCAGCTAGGATTGTAGCAGCTGGGCTTGTTCACAAGGTTGTAGTCATAGGGTTCTCAACAGCAGCAAGAGAGCAAAACCCAAATGCACAATTGCTTTTCAAGCCTCTGCTTCTGTCACATGTGCTAATATTTCATTGGCAAAAGCAAGTACAGGCCAAGTCCAGAGTCAGCAGGACAGTAGCCTATTCAAGAGCATGGGTACAGGCGGGAAGTTATTCAGACCACTTCTGCAGACGGCACACTTCAAGCACTATATAAGCATTAACTGCTGCTATTACTACTACTACTATCATTAATATTAACTCTCCAAACACAAAGCTACTGAAAATAAAGACATACTCAAGTAAAACTCTTGAGCATGTCTTCAGTCATTAGCATTTGCCATTTCCAAATATTGTGGGAGCCTCAAAAATTAACACTTGCAACAAGAGAGTTTTTAAGAGGAGCTTATTCTGCAAGACTGAAATTATTATTTTTGTTACAAACTGTAACTGTCCCTACTGGTCTCCCTGGGAGCATTTTGCAGGTTATAAAATACAGTGATTACTATGGTAATCATATTGCAAGTATAAAATGGCTTTGACCTACTTGTTAAAATGCAAAGTGTATTAAAATAAAGACTGTGAGCTTAAAGTTAAATGAACTCAGAATAAAAACAGAATAGCAAGTCTGAAGTGCCAGAGAGATCTTCAAAGGAAAGGAGGGCATTTGATAAAGGGGAGGAATTTTTCCTCATTCTCTCCATTTTCCTCAAGGTGTGGTGACCTCTGGGAAATGACACCTTTCTCAGGAAGCAGTTCTGTTTTCTGCCTCACTTGCAGGCAGAAGAATTTTTTTAAAATAAGAGCTACCATTTGCAGATCCACCTCCTTTGTACCAATCATGTACTAAGTCCTTTAATACACTACTTCAGTTTCTCATCATAACACCTCCCCAGAGTAGGAACTATTACTCTTCTTCTCTTGTGGTAAATGAGGAAACTGAGCTCAGAGAAAGTAAATGACCTGGCCAAGCATAGGAATTTCCACCCCCAGAAGCTTGGTTCCTGAGGACAGATGAATCAAGATACCTGAGACCAGAAGAAATTGGTTACAGTTACACTAATCGATTTGTAATTTGTACACTGGCATATTTATTTATTTAAGAAATATCGATTGTGTGCCAGATAGCATGCTGATTGCTGTGTTAATCAACAGACAGGTTAGCTGAGACAAGTCCCCTGAAGTTGAGGAAGGCTTCCTAGATGTCCAAAATTTGACCTGGAGGATGAGCAGGCCTTACTCAGGGGAAGGACTGAACTGTGATTCAGGTAGCAGTGGTAAGAGCCAGAAACCAGAGGACCTGCAAACAGGTCCATTTAGCTAGAATTGGGGGGTAGTTTTGACAGAGAAATGTGGCACTGCAGGTAAAGGTCAGATCCCAGAGGTCTTTGTGAGTCGGGTTCCTTTACCCAAGGACACTGGGGAGCTATAGAAAAGTTTTGAGCAGGGAATGAATGACATGATCAGGTGGACTGTTAGCAAGAGCATTTCAGCCACAGTATATATACAATGGGATTGGGCTGGGCTGGGCTGGACCAGGAGGAGAGGCATGATTTCTCTCAGTAAGACTGGTACAACAGCCCAGGAAAAAGAACAGTGCCTACATTGGAGTATGGCAGCAGATTTAGAGAAATGAACCTTGTTGGGAGGCATTTAGAAGCTGTTTGGATATAGAGGGAGTGGAAGGATTTAAGGATGACACCTGGTGTCCGACTTAGAAGTCTAGGTAGGTGGTTCTGCTAAAGAAGAGGATTTGGAAGAGAATGATGTATCTATGGTGGACATGGTGAGTTTGTGCCTGTGAGAATTCAGGTGGAGATACCCAGAAGGAGTTAGGACACATGCATCCGAACCTTAGGGGAGATCTCTGGGCTGGAAAGGAGACCTGAGTTCATCAGCACTCTGTAAGCTAGCACCTCTGTACTCCGCCCACCCTTTCTTCTCCTCATTTGACTTTATTTTGCCCTTTAGTACTCATTGTCTTATTTTCTTATTGTCTCTCTCTACCACAATCGAATATAAGGTCCACAAGGGCAAAAAAACATGTCTCTCTTGTTCACCGCCATATACCCAGGACCCAGAACAGTGCCTGATACTGAGCTAATCAACCTGCTGACAGAGGGTGGTGGATGCCCCGGGACAAGGAGGGCAGGGTTATCATCCTGCCCTGGGAGGACGTAGAAGAGAGCCCAGGAAAGAATCTGGGAGGACTTCACTGCAAGGAAAGGCAGAGAAAGAGAAGTCTCCATAGAAAACTGAGAAGATGCGCCCTCTCTCTGCTCTGAGGCTTGAATGGCAAAACATTTAGAAATTTCAACTACCCCCAAAAAGTGGCTGTCAGTGACCTGATGATTTCTGGAAACAGCAAGCGGCTAGAGCTAAGTAGATGTGCTTCAGTTTCTTTGTCTTTTTTTTTTCTTTTGTCCTCCTTCCTTTCCTACATTAAAATAAAAATTCAGCCAAATGCAAGCATAGTGAAGAGGGAGAACTATCAGTGCATTTAATTCAACAGGAGGCTAATTGATTTTATCTTGCAGGCCAATTAGGACCACTTGGTAGAGGCTTTCTCTCCCTCAGAATTGTGTTGAGAAAGAATCTAAATCAGTTCCAGGCCTAGCTGCAAAGAGTTCTGTGATTATTCAGTGCTGTTTGCTGTGGAAGCTGGGTGGTGATAGAGCTGGAAAACCTTCACCGCCCTCATCTAGAGAATTAGTGCTATGAGTAATCATTTTCCGACAACACTTACACTCCATCTCTCATAGTACCAAATATGAATCTTGCCTTCCCAAGACCCTGGGACTCAACTCGGTAACTTGTGGTGGCCTGGTTTCATTGGCACAACTCACTAGAGAGCTAACTGAAGCCAGAGCGAAGGTTGACTTTTTACAGCCTGATGATTGCTAGTCCATCCAGGAAAGCTGTGATTCTGTTGCTTACAAGTTCAGGCTCTCGGTTTTTTCCGTAATAGTTTGTTCTCTGGCATAGATAATTTGAGACCTAATCAACCCCATGCATTGCAATTATCAGAGTCATATTAATTCACCTGCTGCTGATAATGACAAAAGTGAGAGGAATGTACACATAGGCTGGGGATGAATTTAGGTCCCATAAGCTCTAGTTCTAGAATCCATCCTGGGAGGAAATCTGATGGTGAAATCTTCATACTACAAATAGATTTTTTAAGTGTTCATTATTTTCAAATTTTAACTCCATAGAGAAGAACAGTCCAGTCAGTAGGGATAAGTGATGCCTTTGGATGTAACTTATTTTATTGGGTTGGCCAAAAAGTCCATTACATTTTTTCCATACCATGGCTCTAATAATGTTTAGTTGTTTTTAACTCCATTCAAAACAAATTTTTTAGATTGTTATTGTGACAGCTGTCATATCAGCCTTAATTTAAAAAAAGACTTTTCAACATTGGTGAATTTTTGTGCAGCCATTCTAATATTGAGATGGAAGAAAATATGGAACACTTTCAGTGTTTTAGGCTTTATTATTTTAAGAAAGGTAAAAACACAACTGAAACACAAAAAAAGATTGGTACAGTGTATGGAGAAGGCGCTATGACTGATTGAATATGTCAGAAGTGGTTTGCAAAGTTTCTTGGTACTATTGACATTTTTGCCAAATAATTATTTGCTGTGGAGCTGTCTTATGCATTGGAACATGTCTAGCAGCCGCTCCCCACCCCCCCCGGCCTCTACCCACTAGAAGCCAATAGTGGGAGACAGCTGACATACCCAAAATATCCAAATCAATAAAGTTATCGGTAAAAATGAAAAATGTGTTTTTATTTTATGGAAAGAAACATAATAGACATTTTGGCCAACCCAATAGTTAACAGTTTCTGTGTATGCCTTTATGTGTGCTCATTATTTTCCCAGAGAAAAGTGAATTCTTGAAATTTTCTTTTTGCCCCTCCACAGGAGGGTAGAATATTGAATGAACAATGCTAATGAAAGTACCCTTTTGCCTCCCAAAAATGTATCTCCTAAGTAGGAGACTAAACTTCAGGCCCAGTACCTGGAAACCTCAAGCTTATGTCTAGATGGGAGGAGCAGCAAGAGAGTCTAAAATACAAGGAGGACAGACCTTTTTGGCTGGTAGTTCATAGTAACTGACTAGTCACTTGACCCTGGGAGTTAAGTGATGCAGGAAACATCACCATAACTTGAGAGTCATCATCACCCATGAGAGTGATCTCATGTAAGTAATTATTGAAATATAAATGGTTCTTTGAATGTTAGCAAATTGTTCCAGGTCAGTTCACTCATAATGTGAATTTTGGCAGTGGTATACAATACCCCTTATCTCCCTAGGTGGGGGTTAGGATGGGGGCCCACGGCCATCAATCTGTAATGATTTACTAAGTGTCTATAGTAGGCTTAACACTGTTATTGGCACTGTGAGACATTCAGCAGATCCTTGAAGAGATGACCACTGTCTTCTCAGTACTGACTTTTTTGGTGGGCGGGGGGCGGAGTGGAGCAGAAAAAAGAGCACATAATCATTCAGGAAATATTGAATGATAAACAGGATAATACTTTATCAACATGAGATGTCACACACACAAAATAAAGAGGATTTGGGGCAGCAGCATCAACATGAGAGAGTGTGGCGATTTGGGGGAAACTTGAAATGGCCTGGTGCATAGTGGGGAGAGGGGAGAGGTTTCACAGAGGGGGAGGATTTAGCTGGACATTGGAGGATTGTGGGATCAATGTTGTATTAGTTTTCTATAGCTGCTTAACAAATTACCACCACATCTGTGGATTGGAAGTTTAGGCATGGTGTGGCTGGCTTCTCTGCTCAGGTTCTTACAAAGCTGAAGTCAACATGCTGGCCATCTGCATTCCCAGCTGCCCCCCTTCCTGGCTCATTCAGGTTGTCTGCAGAATTTAGTTACTTGTGGTGGTGGGACTAACGTTTCTTCATCCCTGCTGGTTATCAACTTGGGACCACACTCAGCTTATAAGGCAAATTTTAGGTTCTTGCCACATGGCCCCTCTGTCTTCAAACCCAGTGACTGAGTCTCCCTCACATCAAATGCCCCTCACCCATTGAATGTGTCTCCAGGAAGATCCCAGCCTCTTCTAAGGGCTAATGGGATTAGGTCAGGCTCACTAAGGCTAATCCCCTTATTTTAAGGTCAGCCTCAGTTATAGCTACAATATTGAAAAGCTGGGAGAATGTGTGTGTAACCCCGAGCCAAAAGTCTTGGAGGTCATAGCAGAGTTCTGCCTACCACATGGTTAGATGGCAACCAAATTAATTATCCAACTAATGGTTTCTAATGTGGATTGAGTCTGCAGGCTGGAATTGGCAAGCAGCTCTTTTATTTATTTATTTTTTTCAGTGTGGAAAAAGTATTTTATTGTATTGTATTTTATTTATTTTTGTTAAATTACAGTTGTCCCCATTTTCTCTCCATTACTCTCCCCTACCCTACCCACTTGCCATCTTCCACTTTCAACCCTCCCCCTTCCCCAAACCCCCTCCCCCCCATTGTCTTTGTCCATGGCTCTTTTAAAGAAAATGAGCTTCAGAGTGACTGGATGGTTATTTAGAATTTGAGGGACCCAACTCCCGGCTGATTTCATGATACAGACACAAGCCACCTCACTATGCTTCTTTCGGCCACTGGTCCTTTTCTTCTTTCACACTGACCTTTAAGCTTTCCCATTAGTCTAGGTTTACAAAGGGATGATTCTGCTGCCCAGGGGCATTTGGCACTATCTGGAGATACTTTCGGTTGTCATAACTAGGGGTTTGCTACTGGCATCTAGTGGGTAGAGGTCGGTCATGCTGCTGGTACCCTACATGCACAGGACAGTTCCTGCAGCAAAGAATTATCCAGACCCCAGTGTCTGTGGGGTCAAGGTTGATTAGCTCTATGAAATATCTGTCTTTCCTGCTCCTCCTGGGTTTTTTTCAAGCCTTCATAATTTTACTCATACTGTCGCATCTGTCTGACTACTTCTCCCCTTACCATCTCTAAGATTCCTGCTCCTTCTTCAAGACTTGCTGCTAACACCACGTCCTTGTGCTGCTTCAATTCATTCACTCCACTTCTGAGCAATGTTTTTGTCCTAGGCTACATCACTCAGTGCCTTGTTTTATGCATTCATATATAATATTGACCTCTCTCTCCCCCACCAGATTGTGAGTGTCTCTTGTGTCTTTTTTATACCTGTGTCCCCAGAGCTTATTACCATAAAGCTTGTATATAGTAGCTACTCAGTAAATGTAAGGTGGACAGGTGGATGGATAAGCATGCAAGTACATGAAAAGTTCCTAGAAGTGAATTATGATTACTTCTGTGTTTTCTCTCTGCTTTTGTTCTAAATGCCTCTCATGACTAGGGTCCAGCAGTTGCTCTACATGTTGGCCAGAGTGACCAGTACATGTGAGAAGATGGATCTTAGGAATCTGGAAGCCGAACTGCCTAAGTTTGAATCCCGTTCTTGCCATTTACATGCTATGTTCCTACAAGCAAGTTACTTAATTTGTCTAGGCCTTGGTTCCCTCCTCTGAAAAATGGGGATCATAATAGCCCCTACTTGCAAGGATTCATAGAGTTCATATGAAGGCAGAGTAGGAGAAAATTATATAATGCTTCGTTGTTTTCCAAATGCCTGACTAATGAACTTCCCAAGAAAACCAGAGGACACAGATCAGCATGGCTGAAGGTGGCGCACATCTCCAAAGTAATATGCTTGGAAATATAGGACCAAAATTGTTTCTACAACCACCAAGAAAAGAGGTGTCAGAGCTTAGGCCCAGAGAATTAAAATGTTGATAATTACTTCTCGTATCTATATAAATCGCCTTGTCTAGAAATGCTCTTAAGAGCTTGAGAGTCATCAGCTTCCCCTGTGAACTACCTGGAATGTTTGCTTTTACAATTTGGTGGTAGCCAATCTTAGGTAATATAAGTATTTCCATTCCTTTTTCTCCTCCTCAAATGTAACTAAAAAATTCTATTCAATCTTAAGGTACCATTCATCATTTTTTTAAAAACTACTTGATGATAAAATGGAGAGATAATGAATATATTAGTTTGGTTTTAAGGAAATTTTAAAATACAAGTTCTGGACCCTGTCCCAAATATAATGAATTTGAACTTTTATAGTTGAGGCATAGAGTCTGCAAATTGACAAAATCTCCAAGGTGGTTCTTACGTAGACATAACCTGGCAATGGAAATTAATAGACTAGGCACTACATGGTTATTAGCAAGCAGATTGAGGATCCCAAATTTCCTCAGTTATCTCAGCCAAGAGATAATTGACTGAATGTAAAAATAAAGAAATGTACAGACCTGCACTTGCAGCCAGAAACCCAAGTATCCAGGTGTAGAATAAAGTAGCTGTAGTCTAGTGAGAGATTGTGGAGGGGAAAAAGAACCCCTGAACTTGGACAAGTGTTGGTCAGTGTGAATCAAATTTATATGACATTGGAATCACAGTGACAGAAACAAGAAGGGCACAAACCCACTCTACCCTGCCTTGGTTAAATCATACTTAAACGTTTTTCATTGTTAAGAACATTTTCAAACATACTCAAAAGTAGGGGGGAAAAGTACAATAATCCCTATATAATCGATTTAATTATCAAAATTTTGCTATATGTACTTCGCCTTTTTTCCTTTAGCTTGAAATCCCTCCCTCCCTGTCTCATTCGCACTTTCCTCTCTCTCTTCTTTCCTTTTTTTCTTCCTAAGTATTTTAAAGCTAATCTCAGACCTCATGTTACTTTAGCCTTACATTCCTAAACATGTTTCTCTGAGAAGTGTGGAGGTTTTCTTACATGACCATATCTCACCTACAGCACTGACAATAATTCCTTGTTCTAATTTGATTAGGGTGTCACGTTTTGAGTGGCTGGCATGTCAAAAGGTTTGAAACCATGTCCCATGGGGAACAGTTAACCACAGCAGGTTGATGGAAGACAAGGCTCAGGTTTTTGAAGGCTATCGAGCATATGAGTTGGCTGGACTGGTTCTTTGTGATACACATTGGTAGTGTGTTGGCTGCATCTCACTGGAAGGAGAACTCGCTCCAGGAGCCGGCTGCCTGGTGATGAACTGAGCAGCCTCAGGAATGTCCTCTCCTGGAAGGGCGGAGTGGGAAACACAGCAGAAAGATTTATTTCGCTCATTTCATGAATATTTATCCAGAGCTCACTATGTTAGATGCTGCAGGAAACTGTGAAGAAGACAGATGCCATGCCTTCCCTCATGGAGCTTCCGGTCCACAGCACTGTTTTCCACAATGTAAGATGGTTTGGGTGGTACAGAGTCCATTCACTAACTAACATTGAGTTACACATAGTTTTTTAAAAGTATCTTTTCAGTCTTCTAGACTTTTTAAGTTCAGCAAGGAGATCTCATTGTGGGGCTAGAGGTACCATTTCTCCGAAACTTAATCCCCTCCCTTTTTACTGGAGAAAGAGCAACATCCTAGTTCTGGCCGCTGGCAGACCAGCCATATTTATTAAACATCTTTACAAAAATAAGTAAGCTAACAAGAAAATATTTAATCCAGGAATAATTAAAATCTATTAAACATCTTTATTAAACATCTTTACAAAAATAAGTAAGCTAACAAGAAAATATTTAATACAGGAATAATTAAAATCAAAGTGGCACTATGGATGGCTACATCTTTACAAAACATCTTTATTAATTTATTAAACATCTTTACAAAACATCTTTACAAAAATAAGTAAGCTAACAAGAAAATATTTAATACAGGAATAATTAAAATCAAAGTGGCACTATGGATGGCTTTAACTTTTGGTTTTTATCAGTTCTTGTTTTTTGTACTTGCTTAGAGTAAAATTCACTCTTAGGTTTCATAAATTTTTACAATTGTTTACAACCATGTAACTACTCCCCCAATCGAGATACAGACCAGTTCTGTATTTTTCTCATGCTACTCAATCCCATCTCAGCCTTTGCCAATGACTGATCTGCCTTCTGTTTCTGTAATTTTGTCTTTTCTGGAATGTCATATAATGGAATTATATGGATACCATATGTAGCCTCTCAACCTGGCTTCCACTTAGCATAATATATTGTATATTTGAGATTCATCCATCTTGCTGTTTATATTCATTCCTTTTAATTGCTGAGTAGTATTCCATTTTGTGAATGTATCACTATTTATTCATGATAAATAATAATATAAGGCATATTCCATATGACAAATCATGAACATGATATTTAGCAAAAGCATATTTGTTAGAAATCCTGAAGGTGAGCCACACATGAATGTGTCTTGGAGAAAAAAAGTAATCTGACCAATTTATACATCAAAGAATTGTTTGTGGTGGGTTATCTTTTAATTTTTTCTTTACCTCAATCTTTAACAGTGTATAAGATTGAAAAATAAATAGGCTTCCTGTCATCTCAAGTCAGGACATATCTTTTGGGGCCTCGAGTTATACCTGATATTCTCCAGAACATCCTATTCATATTCTCTGAGTCATTCATTCATTTCCTCCCTCCCTCTCTCCTTCTCATATTCCGTGTCTTTCTCCTCATCCTCATTCTCATGTTCTTTCCCTCTTTCTTTCTCCCCATCCCTTCTCCCTAATATTTCATTGGAATTTATGTAACTGAATTAATTAGGCCTATTTTTCAAGGAGTCGGTTTTCCATAAAATTCACTTTGCACTTGGCATGACAGGAGAGCTGGCATATTAGTCAAATGCTACAATTTGTTCTTTGTGTCTGAATCAGGCTGGGGTTGGGCTTCCTGCTTATCTCTTGTCCATTTATACCGTTCCATCCTTTGCAGCGAATGAGCCCGTCCGTATTCTTTGTTATTGGGCTGGGTGATGGTTGTAAGTGTTCATAGACTGGGTGTGGAAACACTTAACAGGGACAGACCCTATCTCCTTAGTTACTGTTACAGAGTCCCCAGGATATAAAGTGTCTGTATGAAAATAAATAAGGGCTTTTCTTTTCCTTTCCTTGGCTGCTGATATCTGTACCATTTAATAGAATAAAGTGATAAAAATCTTTGTCCTTTCTTAAATAACATGTTAATTGTTGTTCTATGTATTTATTCATTTTGTATTTCTGAAATATATTCACTTTATAGACATTTCTGTCACCCAATACATTTTAAACCCTCAAGCATTCTCAAATGATGTATGTTTAATATAATCTTCTGTGTGTCTGGGGGTGGGGAGGATATACTTTGTAGCTAAATGGGAGATCAAAATCTGTGGCTTTCTCCATTTAGCCAGTTTGCTGCAGAATACAAAGGCTGCTAAAGTATTTGAGTGCATATCTTAAAAGCTCATCAGAAATATTCCAAGCTATACATTTTTTTTCTCTCTCAGCAACATTTCAGATATGGAGGTTCTCCTCAGCTGCCCCTGCTAGAGTTGCTGAATTTAAAATGCCACAGGAAGAAAGATCTGTTCTGTTTGCTCATCTGTGGAACGAGGGGGTTGGACTAGATGGGAGATGTCAGATTCATAGCACTGGTGCTGTCACTCCTTCTCTATCCTTGTGACAGACATCACTAATCCATCGCAGCCTGCTTTCTGCCGTAATGTAGCCTCAGCCGTCTTGTCAAGTCAGCACTCTGGGAAGCCTCTACTAATCAGTCTGTTCCCTCAAGAGATGAAATCTGTTTGCCATTCTGAAGCACCATGGTGTTTAATCTCTAGTGCACAGTTAAGAT
Organism: Mormoops blainvillei; assembly: GCA_004026545.1. Classification (NCBI taxonomy): domain Eukaryota; kingdom Metazoa; phylum Chordata; class Mammalia; order Chiroptera; family Mormoopidae; genus Mormoops; species Mormoops blainvillei. Next base: position 128,353 of record PVJD01001572.1, on the reverse strand, counting down.
GGCTTATAAAGGTTAGATCACCATTGCATGGTGAGAGGAAGAGTGTTGGAGGGTATGGGCAGTTTCAAGTGAAGAACATTTCAGATCACTACAATTTTATGCTGTTTAAAGGCAGGCACCATGTTTTATTCATGTTTCTTAATGTTTACCCAGCCTATAAGGAAAACCCTTTTTCATGGTAGACATTAGATAAATGTTTGTTAAATGGTACATGCAGGAATGAGTGAAAAGCATGTTCTTGGCCAATTCTTTCCTGACTGCACAGTTCAGAGTTTCTTCCAAAGGGCAGGCCCAACCCTTGCCATTATTGAATTTCATCTACTTTACTTCAGGCCATCCCCGCAGATGGGCTCGATCGCTTTGCATTCTTATGTGCTGAGCATTGGCAGAGCCCAGCAACTTGTGATCATTGGTTGGACTTTATGAATTTCTTCCCCATCCATCATCTCAGTCATTCACAAACATATTTGACCAAACTGAGAGGGCCCATCTTTTAGTTCCTCCACTAGTCTGAATTCTTTTAACTTGATTCGTGGTTTGGAATCTGAAGGGTCAATGATATAGATAGGAATTTTCTCACAGTTCTGGGATTTAACACTGGAGATAATCGCATGTTTGATATTTAACATATGTAGCCTTCATTAGTTTGTTGGTTTTTTTTTTTTTGGGGGGGGGGCTGTATTTTAAGTTCCTTTAGGAAAAGGACCAGATCTAATGACTCTTTATATTTTGATAAAATGACGATATACTTTTTTTGAGGGTGGATACATTCCACATTCATCCAGGTTTTTATGAAAACAGGCTGAAGCCCATGTCTTCTTCAGTTTTTAGGAGAAAATTGCCTTTTAAAATAGAAGGTATTTTTTTTCCACCAAGGCACTGCATTTCATCTAATAATAATACTAGTTATCCTTTGTGAAAATCAATGTACAGGTTAGGCCTTCTGCTTTATTTATTCATTTATATATAACTATATAAATGAATAAATAAATAAATAAATATTATTATGTGTGTGTGTGTGTATGTGTGTGTGTGTGTGTGTGTGTATATATTTATTTATTTAATATATATAATATATATAATATATATATAAAATCACTAAACCTCAAATCAGCTGCCAGGCTGGTGATATGAACTTCATTTTACAGATGAGATGAGATGAATGAAACTTAGGGAAGTTACATAACTTGGCCAAAGTCACAAGACAGCAAGTGATAGTGCTAGGCTTTAAAGCCAAGCCTAACTCTAATGTTTCTTCCCTGAGAATACCAGCTCTCTCAGTGCTGATGTCACCTCCCACAGCAGTTTATACTCCCTTGTTATGACATTCTCCATTCTGTGATAGACTGCTTATCTGCTGCCTTCACCCCCAGAGTAAGATTCTTGAGGACAGGGGCTTCAGTTTATTTGTTTTTCTCTTTTCTTTTTTTCTGCCCATTTTTTTGATGGCTGAATGAATATACCTTTCTGAAGAGATCTCTGCTACTTTGCCTTGGTACATGGGCACCCTATACACGTATAGCTAGGCCTTTGAGAACCTAGTATAGTTCAAAATTCATTACACAAGGTGGAGCAAAAGTAGGTTTACAGTTGCTTGTATGGAAAATCATACAATAATTAATAAATAATAATACAAGAGTAAACTCTGTTTCACGTATTCACAACTATAAACCTGCTTTTGCCTCACCTGTATTTGGGGATGAAAGATTTTGGGAAATACTGTCCAGCCCTAAATGTGGAATGGAGAGTGCCTCGCTTCTGTAGTACTAAGTGCCATCTGCTTACCTCTTCTAATGCATTATTGTTTCATTTTTCCTTAGTTCAGTTTTCTTATTAACTGTATGTTTATGAATAATTAATACGTGCAGATGTCCTTATGTTTACTTATTCTGCTTGAGATGCCTTGTGCTTCTTAAATCTGAGGATTTATGAGTCTTATAAAATCTAGAAATTTCTCAGCTATTATGACTCTCCTCAATTTCTCTATTCTCTCCCACTGGGACTCCTATTAGACATATGTTGGGCCATTACATTCCAGCCTCCATATCTATTAACCTTTCTTTTGAATTTTTCAACTCTCTATGCCTTTGTGCTTCATTTTGTGTAATGTCCTGAGATTCATATTTCTCTCTTCATCAGTAACTAACCTTCTGTTTAACTTCTCCATCGAATTTTTAATTTTAATGAATCTATGGGGAGAGAGAGACATCATGTCTTGTTCTTTTTTAGGGTTTCAGTTCTAGCGTTAACATTTTTAATCATTTTAAACTTTATTTCATGGTCTTTTTCAGAAAGTTGCTTTATGAGCTTTTAGCTCTTATCCTCTGATCCTCATATTTATTGACTTGTGACTTGTCAGTTTCCTGAATGTTATTGCTGTATTGGGAGCTCATTCTCTACAGGTCCAACTGTGGCCTGGGTTATGGAACTGCTCTCCAGAGCAATTTTTCATTTGCTTCTGTGAGGCATTCTTGGCATATCATGAATAAGACCAGACCAATTTTTATATTAATTTTTCAGGTAGAGCTTCCTGATTCTGACTTGTGATTAGTACTCCACTCTCAAGAAAGACATAGGTGTAAGGTATCTAACTCTCAGCTTAAATTTTTTGCTCCTACTCAGAACACAGGTAGCAACAGACAAGTTACATTGGGCTTGTTGGTAATTTTTCTAGTCTCTTTGTTTACTGAGGGCGGTGCCCTCAGTGAGTGTTTCTGGTTTTCTGAAGAGGCCTCATAACAACTTTCTGATTCTCCTTGTCCCAACACCTTCTCTTCTCTCCTGCATGGGCATTAAAACCCTAGACCCTGGGAAACCAAGACAAACTTTTCCCCTGCTGCCAACCACCTTCCCCCTACTTCATAGCCACAACGAGTTTGCATGCTTACCATTGTTACTTTGACTTCCTTCTTTATTTCTACTACCCGGGAATTTTCCTTTCTTTATTGTGAGTCAGCTAAGCACTTAAAAGAGTTTTTTTTTTTAGATTTTATTTATCATATCTAGGTGTTTGAAAGGTTGGAATTTTCAGGCTGTCATCAGTTGCCATCTTGCCAGAACTAAGAGTTGTATCATGGTAAAGTATTCAAATAACACCCATGGATATATGATGAAATTAAGTTAGTCTCCTCCCCATCTTAGACCTGCCTAGTTTTCAAACCATCTTGCTAGATATAATAATCTTTACCATTTCCTTAGGCATAGTTCTAGAGGTATTTATGTACATACAGCATACATAGGATACATAATACATGAACATTTATTTATGTAACTGGAGATACATTTTACCATCTGCACTGCACTTAGCAATGTATTTTGGAGTTCATTGTTTATTAGTTCATTTAACACTGCCTCTTTCCTTTCTTATGACTGTAATATTCCATGAAATGGACATACCATAAGTTATGTAACCATTTCCTGTACTTTTACTGGATCATTGCTTTCCATTATTTTGACATACTGTAAATTATCCTACCACAAACATTCTTGTAAATATGCCTTTGCTTGAGTATAATTAAACATAATTCTCTTTATTTGTCTGTCTATCCTCTCTCTTCTTCCGCACCCTGTGAGGTTAATTTTATGTGTCAGCTTGACTACTCTAAGGGATGCCCAGAGAGCTGGTAAACATTATTTTGGGGTGTGTCTGTGAAGATGTCTTCGGAAGAGATTAGCATTTGAATCATTAGATTTCCTGAAGAAGATCACCCTCACCACATGGGCGGGCATTATCCAATCCGTGAAGGGCCTGAATAGAACAAAAAGTTGAAGAGGTGAAAGGGTCAGTTTGCTCTCTCTGCTTGCACAGAGACATTCATATTCTCCTGGACATCTGAGAATGTCCTGCTCTGGACATTGGCACTCCTGATTCTCAGGCTTTTGGGTTGAGCCTGGGATTTACACCATTGACCTCTGATTCTGTCCTTTGTGCTTGTCCTGAATTACACCACCAGCTTTCTTGGTTCTCCAGTTTGCAGACTACAGACCATGGAACTTCTCAGTCTCCATAACCTCATAACCCCATGACTGTGCAAGTCAATTCCTGTCATAAATCTCCTCATCTATGTATTATTTTGGTTCTGTTTCTCTGGAAAATCCTGACTAAGACACACCTCGACCACCACTATGAGTTCCTTAAGGTTGAGGACTTTGTACTTCATTAGTGATTTCAGCACCTTGCATGGATTCTGGCACAAAGTTAGCACTTAATTCATATCTGTTTCAGGAATGATTGTGTACTCACCAAGAGGCTAAACCAGCAATCAGACCAGTTCCAACCTCTAGCAAATATAGTTTGATTTCATTAATAACAACAGCAACTGATTGCATACCTCCTCTAGTCCAGAGGTGAGCTAATGCATTCTTTACAACAACTCTGGGAGATGGGAGATTTCATGATCGTGCTCTGCAGACAAAGAAACTGAGGCACAAGTTATGAAGGCCATGTTCCAACACAGTCTTGTCTGAAATGAACACCTGGCCTCTTGAATACTGCCTCTTAATTCACATTGGTATCATCACAGCCAACACAGGACATGTTTCATTGCTCATTTCCTCATTCATTTATTCAGTCAACAAATATTTACTGAGTGCTCACAGTGTCCCAGGCAGGGAGTGACACAGTGTGATGATGGATGAAAACATCCTTACTCTGATGGAATTTACAGTGTAAAGGGAGAGACAGTTAATGCAAAAAGGTGAAACTGTGATAAGTGTTTGGAAGGGGGGAATAATAGGGAGGTTAAGAAGCTCTTCCCAGGAATAGAGGGTCTCCAGCATATGTGACGAATTGGATAAGATTTGAAGTATGAGTGAGCTGTGGGGACGTGGATCTGAGGGATGAAGGCCAAGGGTCCAGCATGCCGTCCTCCTCATGTGCTCTGCACAGTATAATCTTGCTCTTCAGCCACTGCCAGCTCTCTGGACCTCAGTGTGCAAGTGCCAGAGAGCCTGTGTCCTGCTTCTGTAAGGTGGCTGAATACCCGCTCCTGCCTTCCACCCCCACCCCACCCCACCCCCGCCCCCCATCAGCCCTTTCTAATTTTAAAGCAGTAGCTCCCTTGATTGAAATCTCAATTTGGGAACAGGTCTAGGATTGGTCTGTGGCTCAGAATTTTCACCAATAAGCAGAGTGGTAGGTGGGGAGGCGTCCCTTTAAGCAGCCGGGAGGCAGTCTGGAGAGCTTGAAGCTTCTCTCCCCAGGACCTAAGAGGTTTTTCTGGATCTGGAGCTGTGCATGGAGCAGCTGCCACTGCCCAGGGAATGACACCCTCCTTGCACGAATCCCCCGCAGGGCCCCCTCTGGCTTTGGGCAGTTGTCGGCCCATGCCCCACTGGGCATCTTAGCAGCAGCCGCACCGCCCTGCCCCTGGGTCTGCGGCCCCTTCCCAGCTCCCCCCAGCTCCCTGGCGCGGAGGCGCCGAAGCGGCGAGCAATGCAAGGCTGAGCCTGGTAAGTGGCCCCCATGGCCCCGGAGCATGGAGGGGACGCTGGGGTGTGTTTGCTCCTGGTTTTCACCACCCTCCCAGAGAAAAGGGTGTCTTGAACTGAGAAATTAACCTGTGAGAGAGATGCTCCTTGCTACTGAGACGCTGAGGAGGTCGTGAGCTCTTGGAGGGGACCCAGACCTAGGGATCATTTTGGTGAGTGTCTGCCAGCTTTTACTCGGCCACTTTATTAACCAATAATAGTAATAATGATATAATCAGGAGGAGGGGATAATGTTATTGTATAAAGACGACTTCAGAGGAAGCAGTGAAACTTCCCAGAACTTGCTTTTTTAAAGCCTTTATACACTTATAATTTCTTTCCCTCAAATATTTTAAATGTATGTATTACTAATGAGCTATTTATTTCTCTTACACTATCAAAATTATCTTTAATATCTTCAGAGAGGTCTACTTAAAAAAATTATTTATTTCTCCCTGCACTCTTTATGGCTTATCTTCCTATAGCTTTCCAAATGCATTCCTTTACTCCTTGGCGGATTTCTATAATTAAGCAGCTTTGGATTTATTCATTTATTCTCTCTGAATTGGGGGTGGAGAAGAGGGGGAGACCCCCTCCTCTCCTGCCCTTCCTAGCTCAAGGTAAGGGAGCCTATAGGATAAGAAAGCTGTTGGGGTATAGTTAACTGGAAACTTACTCTTCCAGGTCAGGATTTGGTGAGGACTGGAACCATACAAACCCGCAGTGTCTGAGGTGTCCTGGGAAATTTTAAAACCAAAATAATTCATAGAGGTCATGGGGAGATATATTCAAAAGATACAGTTTCCGCTTTCTCCCCCTCTGTCCCTGGCCTGTTCATGTATGTGTACTTAAGCTAGAAGTTGAGAACCCAGTGCAAAGGATCAGAGGTTTTTTGGTTTTGTTTTGTTTTTTAAAGATGAGGCAGCTAGAAGAAATACCTTTCAAAATTGGAGCCAAGTCCGATGCACAGATTGCCAAACTCCATTTCCACCCATATTAAATTATTTTGGCTTTTAGGGGCCCTCTTTGCTGGGCTGGCCTTTATTTACACTTGTTTAGACAGTGTGAATCATTTGTATACTTTGGGTTCCCTGCTTTCTGCAAACAGATGTTTTTATCTGTGCAACTAGTTGAGTAATTAGAGAGATGAACATAGTCCTGTATGTACAGAGAGAACAAATACCACTTGGGGAGGATTTGGGCCTTTCCTTCTCAAATCATCAATTGCCAAATCTTCCCAGCTGTTGAGCAATTCAGATAAAGGTGTCAAGTGAGCCTAGCAGTGAAGAATTTATATATACAGCTAATTCTGCTCATTCTACAATAAAACATCTTCCCATGGGGCCAAAAAGTTGGGGGGGGGTGGAGAGTGAAGCTTATAAAAATGATCCTGTGTTCTTAGCCACTGACTGCCCAGCTCTCCCTGGATTTCTGAGAACCTGCCAGGAGAAACTGTTGACTGGATGGAAGTTTCAAGAAATGCAGAACAGAAATCAGTACAAGCACTCCTTGAGCGACTTTTATTTCTGTTTAGAGGAAAAGAACACTTTGTTAGAATAACAAATCGTGGCTGCTTTTCAAGAGCAGAAAACCGTTCTTGTTCTGAAGGCAGATTCATTTTAAGAGTGTGAATCATTTGGTTTAATATTTTTTTTCTCTGGTTGTGGAGGCTTGGAGATGATTAAACGTCCTGTCTGCAGGAAATTACCAGGAGATTTGAGTATTTTCCTGAATCAGCCTCAGATGGTACACAGCTTTGGGTGTAATAAAAGAAAGCTCTGTTACTAGGCAATCTTTCTGCAGTGATGTCTTCAACCTCTCTCAGTCTTCCAGGGTTCTCCATCAACAAACCTTTTATTTTTTTATTTTTGAGCTTCCATTTAAGAAACTAAACTAACCCTCTCGTTCCCTTCATAAGCTTTTTAAGATGGAACTTATTTTGAGGACAGTTTTATCGAGCCTCATTGCCCTCCTCCCGCTAGCCTCAACAGGAAAAGCTCTTGGCTCCTTTTCCCAAGATTTCCTTTAAGCCCGGATTGTTATCCTTAGGGACACAGATGTCTCAAGGAATGAGAGATGCAAAGGTTTGAACTATTGCTCACCAATTTGGTGATGACATTTATGGTCTTTGTCGAGCCGTTTGCAGAGAAGGCGAAGTGGTTCTGTGTTGAGTTTACCCTAAATTGCATCAGCAACATGGAGAATGGGCAATTAAAAGACTCTGAGGGCAACCAAGGGACACAACCGGCTGCTTTGCGTGGTTGAGTTTACAGAGAACTACAGTTTTTAATAATTTGGAAAGCTAAGTCTTAGAGATGCTGTACTCCCCAACCTGTTTTTCTTAATCTTTCCTGAAAGGTACCCAGTCACATTAAGCATTTCCTAGCTGTATAATCAAATAGGAGAGCTCTGGGTAAATATAAACTCAGTGTGATATTTTGATGTCGATGAGAGGAAGCAGAGGGAAGAATTTTTTTAGCTGACAGAACACAGAGTGGTAATCCTTGTTGAATATGATGAACTTTATGGGAATCATAGTGAGAGTTTAAATGTAATTTTCTAGAAAACTTTCTTTGCTATGTTTTTATCTTCTCAATCACTAAATGGCAAGGAATTCTTTTTCAGAACACTTAGCATTTGATTACCACACAGCTTTTTGGGTGACCTTCTTCTTTCATAACTTGATTCTCTGTGTGACAAGCAGAGGAAGACTCGTTTTTTCAAAGATTGTATCTGAACATCTTCCAGGTGAATGGCAGGTGTAGTTAGGGGTGGCAGAGGGAATACACAGACACAGGTACTGTGGGATTCAATGTCTAGGAAAATCCATGAACAATTTCCCAGCAAATTTAGCCCAGAGGCCTTTAAGAATTGCTTCACAGTTGACTTTTACCAGCCCACCTGTGTATAGAAATCATTCTCCCTATCATGAGGGTCTCCCCCTTCACAGTGCACCTTCCCAGGCAAGATGCCAGTCCACAGGGAGTGTGTACGTGATATTGCTTATCACAACCTGGAAAGTTTTCTTTATACTCCTATGTCTTTAAAAAAAAAAAAAGGGTAAGAAAAATTATGACTACTCGATTACTTGGGAACATTTGCAAAAGATTACTTTGCATTCACCTAGGCTGCTGTAATTACTGTTTTTATTTTAATTTTTCCAATGATTGATGCTCTGTTCAGGCTTCTGAGGTTGAGTGAACAGCTATTGAGGTGGATTTCAGATAAATTTTAATTTTGAGCACTAGGCTATCCAGCCTGGAGAAGAGGTCTCATATTTGCATATTATAAATGATAACAGTAATAAACAAAATGAGAGCTGTTAACTTACTGAGTTTTTTGCCAAGCACAGGCTAAATGTCTTATGAATCTTTCTTAGACTCTCCTGTACATAAAAATATCCTCTGGAGTCTGTTTCAGTAGGTCTGTGGTAAGACATGGAAACCTGTATTTTTAACTCTTTTTCTTTTAAGATTTCATGTATTTATTTTTAGAGAGAGAGGAAGGGAGGGAGAAAGAGAGGGAGAGGAATATCGATGTGAGAGAAAAATATTGATTGGTTGCCCCTAGTATGCACCTCGGCTGGGGATTGAACCCGCAACCTAGGCACGCGCCCTGACTGGGAATCGAACTAGTAACCTTTAGCTTTTCAGGATGACACCCAGCCACCTGAGCCACATTGGTCAGGGCTGAAATACGCACCTTAAGATACATCCCAGGTGGGACCTTGGACTCTATCTTGAGACACACTTTGCTTTTTGTTCACTGTTGTTTAAAGTCCTCACAATAACCCTATGGAGTAGAGCCATTGTCATCGCTATTTCACAGATGAGTAGGCTCAGAGAGGTTTAGTAACTTCCCTAGATTACACAGCTACTAAGTAGCCACGCAGGGGATCTGAACCTGTGATCATCAAACTCCAAAGTTCATGTGGTCAAGCGTATGTTCTGGGTAGTTGGAGGGTCTGTTCTTTACAATTTGAACCTACTGAACTACCCCTTGCCCGAGTCTCTCTGCTGAAGGACCCTCTCCACAACGTTGGCATTCAGTAGGCAGCAGTCCATGAGGGCTTTTTATACAGTGTGCTGTGGCAAACTATAGGGAGACTGCAGAGGTGTAGGCACTAATGATAATACATCAGGAGTGTCCAGCTCGCTACCTTGAGTTCTTGAACAGCTAAACTGAGCCAACTCATGATCAGAGTGATTCCTTTGTGAGGTGCTTTCAATTCCCACAGCTTTCAGAATCCTGAAAGCAGTTCTGCCCCTTCACTGGGTCCTTCCATATTTCCCAGTGCCACCTCCTTTCTCCTAGCCATACCCTTCGTTCAGAATTCTCCCATGAGCCCTTCCCAGAGCACAGAAGATTGAAGCCTTTTCCTAATGCCCATGACTGAGCCTACCTGCAGTCCCTTCATCTTACAGAAGCTACTCCTTCCCCAGGTAGAATTCTATGGACAGCAAATGCAGAGGCAACATTGTGAGAAGAGGCAGAGATGGCAAGCAGTCTCCTTTAGGCCCCTTGTTTGATTCCCCCTCCATCTGACCTGATTTCCCTTGCCCTGGGCATATGGACTGGTGGTGGTTTATTTGACTTAATAGCTGCAGGATTGATACAGAGCAAACCACTTAACCTCTTGAGCTTTACCTCCATTATCTATAAAACGAGATGTTCATGTCAACCCTTTCTCCTCTGGGTAAAAGTGACATATGTCTGTGGAAGCACTCTGGACATCATTGAAATGCATTTTGAAGATGTGATCATGTTGTCTTCTAACAGTGGTTTCTACACTGGATTTTAGGGAACACCTGGTTGGTGAGTTGCTGTTTCAAACAAGAAAGCAAAATATGGTTCCGTGTATATTGGGAAAATGCAATATCCTACCTCTCCCTTTTGTTAGCATATCAGAGTCCCCGAGGTCTGGAGTAGGGAAACCTGTTTGACTTTGACTTTGCATGCCGCATGTCGATATGACCCCAGATGCCCTTTGCAGACTCACTGTTAATGTGCTGCAGAACACACCTGGGGGGAAGCTGCTGTGCTTCAAAATGTTGTTTCTGCTACTTATTAACAGTGTGTCTTCAGACAAGTCACTCACATCTCTGTAAGAGTTTGTCAAGCACAGACTAAATGCCAAGCACAGAAGGAAACTGTGGTATATATCCCAAATGGGGCCACTGCTCACTACCTCTGTAGGCACAACTGTAGTACATGCAGCCATCATTTCTCACAATGATACCTCAGTATCCTTCCCAGGTTCTTAGTGTTTCTAAAGCTTGAATTAGATCATACCACTCCGCTGTTTAACAACTTCCAACAGCTTCCTGTTACAATAAGGACAACATCCAAACACTACACCATGAACTATGAGACCCCCTCCACCTAAACAAGGTCTGGTCCTTGCCTACCTCTGCAAGGACATCTCCTTTCCCCAAACACTAGTCCCTATGCTCCAGCCACACTGGTCCTTTAATACCCTAAGTTCCCATCTGCTTTCGCATCTGGGCCTTTGTACTTGCTGTTCTTTCTGGTTAGAATGCTCTTCACCTTGAACTTTGCCTAGCTGGCATCTTCTCATCATTGAAGTCTTGGCTTAAATGTCATTATACCAAGAGGATGTCCTACCTGCTTTTGCTTTGCCACCCACACTGCACACATGTACCATGTTTTTCTTTGCCACATTACCTTATTAATTTTTTCCAAAGCAATTCTCAAGATCCAAAATATTTGTTTCCAATGTGGTAACTGTCTGCCTCTCCCCCTAACCTCTTAAGGGCAGGGACTGTGTTAGTCAACTCCCATATTCAGTGCCTGGTACCTGCCATCTAAGAAGGGCTTACAGAGTTAAATGACTATTTCTAACCCAGTGTCTGACATAAACTGCAAAAAAATCGTAGGTTAATGAAAAGTTTAAAAATTATTTTTATTACCGACTCTCATCCTTTTCTCATCTCCCTCTTCCTTCGTAGGGAATAGAAAGATTAATGTGCTTCTTGATCGCACTAAGTCCATGTACTTAACGTTTCTGAGCCTCCAGTATTTTTTATTTTATTTTATTTCATTTCATTTCATTTTATTTTATATTATTTTATTTTATTTTTTATTTTACTTTACCTTACTTTACTTTATTTTATTTATTTTAAAACAAGGTCAGTGATAGTTGCCTTTTGTGGAGGTCTGTAAACCCTTTGGAGGAAGGTGTTATTGCAGTACAAATGAGGCATAAGTGTTTCATCACCTTTTAAAAATTGCATCCCAGCTAATGGTTTTCTTTGAAGACCCAGAGCTTCTGAACTGTCCTGCCGAGGAAGTCTGATCAGATGCAGCTGCTGCTCTGGGAATTGTCTTGAGATGCAAAGATTTTTGAGATCAACTACAACTCCCACGAATGGCTTTGGAACCCTGAGAGCAGTAAACATGCATATATTTTGATCTGTTAGTAAGAAACCTGCCCAGAGAAAAAAGGCTGGACTAGATACATAATGCCCCAAACTGCCTCCCCTTCCTGCTCTCAAAGGCTCTCACCCAATGAATATGATTGCTGGCATACTCATTTAAAAATCAGGGTGAAGGATTGTATGTTCTAGAAATGGGGAAAAAACTAACAGATATCAGTGGGGGTGCGGATGTATTTCCTTGGGCAGGAAGAGAATAATATAGGCATTTTTGAAAACCCACAAGCCATGGTTTATTTATTTGGACTGTTCATCAAGTTTCTAGGACAGGAATAGTGCAGAGGTTTCATTTGCCTGGAGCTCTGGTTAAGGATTAGGGGGCCCTTTTAGCTCTGGCAACAGCACTGTGATTGATTAGCAATGTCTGTGAGAGGCAAGAAATGTCTTTGGTCTTGTATATAAAGAATTCGTGATTGCTAGATTTGGAAAGGCCCCTGGAGATCATCCATCCAGCTCTTGATCTGATGACTACTATATCCTGCTTTTGGGGCTTTAGAAAAATAATCATGAAAAAATAATCAAAGTAATAATAACCTTAAGGTTTTAGGCCTTTCTTCCCTCATGGGTCTCATCAGGGTTTTCAGCCTGGTGTACTGTAGTGCATCCTGGGAATGCCCCGTGGGGTCCTCCAGTTGAGTTTGGGAAATTCCATGTTACCCTCTCCTCTTCTCAAAAGACACATATGGCACAGTAAATACATTAAAGGTCTTGAGAGGTCAAGCTGTAAAGAAATCCATCTAACATTACTTCCCAATACTGTTTAATCCCAGGATGCTTTTCAAGGACACCTGTTGTCCTCTTGTAGAACATTCTTTAGATGTTGCTGTATGATATTTAGATAATGGAGAGTATATGAGGTCTGTCCAGAAGGTATCCCGCCATGTAATATGAAAAATAGAGACAATTATTGAAGAATATACAAGATACAAAAAACAATGTACATAGAACAATAACACCTCAGTCCCCCTCAAAGTCATTACTTTGGGACCCCACACAGTTGTCCCAATCACCATCAGCTACCCTGTCATATTTTCCTGAATCTCATCAAAGGTCTAAAATCTCTTCCCTTTCCAAGGTGATTTTAGTTTTGTGAAAAGCCAGAAGTCACAGGGAACCAAATCTGGGCTGTAGAGGGGCTGAGTCACCTGGGTGATTTGATGTTTTGCCAAAAAACTCTTCACTCTTCATGAGATGTGATGCATAAGTGGACATGTTGTTGGGATGACGCTGCCAATCACCAGTTGCCCATAGGTGCAACCCACTGAATTATATGAATAGTTTCCACAGAGGAATATTCAAGCTTAATACAAAATTTGATGCAGATTCGTTGTTCTACTTGCTCAGTCATTTTCAATGTGATGGCCACACAGTACACATGCTCATTCATCGTCCACTGCCCCCACTGACTAGTACAGTGAAGTCGTCATTGTTCATGCAGTCCCATTCCAGTCCACTCTCCTTGGCTGCCAGTTTACACTGACGGTCATGCAAATTGTTCTTGTTATATTAACAATGACTGGACTCTTTCTGGACAAGCCTCTTATTAATTTCCTGTAGCTGCTATCCCAAATCGCCATAATTTGGTGGCTTAAAGCAAAAGAAATTTATGCTCACCTCTGGAGGCCAGAAGTTTGAAAACCAAGGTATTGGCAAGACCTTACTCTCTTCGGAGGCTCTGGGAAGGAATTTATTCCTTGTCTCTCCAAGTTTCTGGTGGCTGCCAGTAATCTGTCATGTTCCTTGGTTTGGGGACACATCACTCCAATATCTGCCTCCATATTTCATATCTGTGCCTACCTCAAATTTCCCTCTGCATTTGTCTTATGAGGACACTTACAGTGACACTTAGGACCTACCTGGATAATCCAGGATAATCTTCTCATTCCAGTACCTTTAATTATATCCGCGAGGACCCTTTTTCTAAATAAGGTGACATTCACTGGTTCCAGGACTTCAAATATAAACATATTGTTGGGGGATGATTTTTTAACCAACTAACAGGGGTATATTGATTTAAAAGTCAAGAGACCTGGGTCAGCTTTTCAAGATCTCCCCGCCACCACCCTGATCACATGGGGAAGCAGTGAGAATGCTTAGATCAGGAGTTTGAACCTGAGTTTCCCTGACTATAAAATGGGATGTAATTGCATATACTTCATAGGACTGTTGTAAAGATTAAATGAGATAATACTTGTAAAGTGCTTAGCACAAGTGAAAACTGAGTAAATATTAACTAATTACTATAATTATTTATTTTCACTATTGCTACTACTCCAACAACTATTATCATGTTCCTTCTCTCTGAACCAACCTTAGAGTCAAATGAAGTGATGTGACCTGCCCCATCCCAAGAAGAGCCATGGCTCCTTTCAGAACTAGCAAACTATGGCTCATGATCTCTCAAAGGCCACAGTATAGTTTTGAAATCTTTTCACTAAAGTATAACATACATATAGGAAAGTAAACATATCATAGGTTTTCAGCTCAATGAAATTTTATAAACCAAATATACCCGACCCATGTTGCCAGCACATAGGCTAAGAGTCCAATGTCACTAGTGCCAGAAGCCATTCTATGTCACTTCTTCTATGCTCTGAATGCTAATCACCTTGCTTCCAGTATCATAGATTTTGCCTGTTCTTATACTTTAATAAGTGGAATCAAACAATATGTACTCTTCTATCTGGCTTCCTTCACTCAACATTCTGCTTGTGAGATTTAACTGTTTTGTTGTATATAGTTGTAGATGATTCATTTAATTTGTTGCATGGTATCCCACTGTTAAGTAGATCACAATTTATCCATTCGATTGTTCATGGGTATTTGGTTATTTAGTTAGAGGATGTTACAAAGAATGCTATTATGAACATTCTAATACATATGAGTGGGGACCCAAATAAAACCCCAGAATTATCTCCTGGAGGGCTGGCGCCTTGTAATACAGGCTTCCATGGCTAGGTGAGTGTTCTAGGAACCCATCTGTATCAGTGTACCAGCTGGCATTGTTGTGAGAGACTGCATTTGGCTTCAGTGAATTTTTTTTTTAAGGCTCTTTCCATGTGTTTGCCCATTTCATGAAAGGTGATTTATAAGTGCAGCTGCCAGTACTGCACTGAATATTCAGCAGTTTTGGACTAAAAACAGCATGACCCCTATGCCCCACCCTCCCTATTCACCCTTTCTCTTCCCCAAGTGACTTTTTTTTTCTGTTTGTTTCCCCGGATGAAAAAAGTACTCAAACGGAAATGTTTTGCTGACATGAAAGGTGAAACAAAAAATGGCAGAAGCACTCAAAGGCATCAAAATTGACACATTCAAAAACTGTTTTGAGCAGTGGAAAAAAATGTCTCGTTCAGTGTATTGCATCAAATGAAGAGTATTTTGAAGGTGACTGAAGTTTAAACATAAGAATAGATAGTGGACAGAACTCCCAGCCAAGATAGGAGCATAGGTAGATACACTTTGTCTCCTTGCACAACCAAGAGGACAATAACAAATTTGAAAACAAAGAAAACCCAGAACTCCCAGAAAATCGAACTGTATGGAAGTCCGACAACCAAGGAGTTAAAGAAGAAACATTCATCCAGACTGGCAGGAGGGGCGGAGAGCAAGGCAGTGGCTGGCAGATCGGTGATCCCACATTTGCGTGCGGATAAATAGGGAGGAACCACTGGGGAGTGAGAGAGACTGTGCAACCCGGGGTTCCAGCGTGGGAAAAGGAAGCCTCAAAACCTCTACTGGTAAAAACCTGTGGGGTTTGCAGTGGCAGGAGAAACTGCCAGTCTCACAGGAGAGTTCGTTTGAGAGACCCACAGGGTCCTAGAATGTACACAAACCCACCCACTGGGGAATCAGCACCAGAAGGTCCCAATTTGCTTGTAGGTAGCAGGGGAAGCAACTAAGAGCCAGCCAAGAACCAAGCAAGCGACACTATTCCCTCTCAGACCCCTCCCCCACATAGGGCGGCACAAGGCAGTGATGGGGGTTGCCAGTGAATACCTAAAGCTCCACCCCTCAAACTGAATAGGTGCCCCAAGGGGGTTGATATATATATATATATATATATATATATATATATATATATATATATATATATATCCCAAATGAAAGAACAGATCAAAGCTCCAAAAATAGAACTAAGCGATGAAGAGACAGCCAACCTAACAGATGCAGAGTTCAAAACACTGTTAATCTGGATGCTCACAGAAATGGTTGCATATGGTCACAAAAGGGAGGAAAAAGTGAGGCTATGCAAAGTGAAATAAAGAAAAATATACAGGGGACCAACAGTGAAGGGCAGGCAACTGGGACTCAAATCAATTAATTGGAGCAGAAAGAAGAAAGAAACATTCAACCAGAACGGAATAAACAAGAATTCAAAAAAATGAGGAGAGGCTGAGGAACCTCTGGGACAACTTTAAACACTCAGGCATCTAAATCACAGCAGTGCCAGAAGGAGAAGTGGAAGAGCAAGAAATGGAAAACTTGTTTGGAAAAATAATAAAGGAGAACTTCCCAGATCTGGCAAAGGAAACAGACTTCCAGGAAGTCCAGGAAGCTCAGAGTCCCAAAGAATTTGAACCCAATGAAGCATAAGCCAAGGCACATCATAGTTACATTACCCAAGATTAAAGATAAGGAGAGAATCTTAAAAGCAGCAAGAGAAAAAGGAGAGAGTTACCTACAAAGGAGTTCCCATCAGACTATCAGCTGATTTCTCAAAAGAAACCTTCCAGGCAAGACGCGGCTGGAAAGAAGTATTCAAACTCAGGAAAGGCAAGGGCCTACATCCAAGAATACTCTGTCCAGCAAAGCTATCATTTGGAATGGAAGGGCAGATAAAGTGCTTTCCAGATAAAGTAAAGTTAAAGGAGTTCATCATCACCCAACCCTTATTACATGAAATGTTAAAGGGACTAATCTAAGTAAAAGATCAAAAATATGAACACTAAAATGACAACAAACTCACAACTACCAACAACCGAACCTAAAAAAACAAAAACAAGCTAAACTAATAGCTAGAACAGGAACAGAATTGTAGAAATAGAGATCACATGAAGGGTTATCAGTGGGGAGGGGGAGGGGAGGAGGGAGGGGGGAGAATGGGGTAAAGGTACAGGGAATAAGAAGCATAAATGGTAGGTACAAAATCAACAGGGGCACGTTAAGAATAGTATAGGAAATGGAGAAGCCAGAGAACTTATATGTATGACCCATGGACATGAACTAAGTGGGGGAATGCTAGTGGTGGGGGGTGCAGGGTGGAGGAAAATAAAGGGGAAAAAATAAAGAGACAACTGTAATAACATAATCAATAAAATGTATATATTTTTAAAAGAATAAATACCAAATTTTTTATAAATACATCCCAGGGTCTTTTGGGTCTCCCCTCATATCTTTGGGGAACACATATAATGCTGAGACAAAATCCATGCTACTTTTAATCAAGAACTCTCCCCCCGCTCCCCACCCCAATTGCCTGCTTCAGATGCTTTGCAACATGAAGAACTTCTCATATCCAAGGATGATGGCTGATTTATAGGAACTGAGATCCTTCCCTGGCCTACCCAACACTCTCCTAAATCATTGTCCAAGCCCACATTACCTCTATGTGTTGAAATCTTTTGAACCACCACACTTTCCAGGACCCTTTTTCCTTGGCCTACCTGTAGTGGGCTAGAACTGGAAGTGGTAATTTTGAAGGAGTCAACACCAACCAGAGACACAGTTCCACCTCCCAGCATCCCACTCATTTCCACCTCATTCTTCTATTCCCACCCCTCACTGCCAGGGCCAAATCAACCCTTTGTTCCCTGTTGCCTTAGGAGAGAGATAATGGGTTATAAATGCCCTTCTCCATCTCCTTCTGGGGCCTCCACTGAACTAATCCTGCACCCCCATGTCATAATCCCAAGCCTGGAGGTATTTGGACAACCCAAACTGTTTTACAGATTAGAGCATGCCCAACTGAAGGTTGAGGGCAGAGTGTGGAGGAAGTATCTGGCACAGACTGGCAGAATGATGTAGACATGAACCAGAAACTTGGCACCATTGCCAAAGAAATTGAGAGCTGCTAGTTTAACTCAGCCATAAAATTTCCCTTTAGTTGGGGAAAACTGATTTTAACTGTTTCTGGTTGAACTGCTCCCCAAATTGAGTTTGGTCATAGATGTAACATTACTACCATGTACTGAATAGTGGAATCGTATATGTGGCTTTGCTCAGGGTACCATTAATTTGTGCCAGACTGGCAATTTACATGTCCAATCTGGAATTAGGTGAAGAAATATAGGGTGGATATTAGCCCCAGTTACCAAAGCATTCCAGAGAGATCTAAATGAAATTAGGCTTGTTTGTCCCTTTGTCTAATCCATTTTTTCCTGCTTTTTCTGTTTCTGTTTTTTGTTAGGTGACCTTAGAAATATATCTATGACAGGTAGAGTGTAAGGGAGGCTTGGGAGACAATAGATTGTAAGTGTCTTTGTTATATTCTCCTGTTTATTTTTTATGCCTGGTGACCAGGAAGTAGGAAAGTGGAGGAGCTTGGGAAGAGTGAGGCTGACTCTGGAAGATTTTTTATCTGTTCAGGTCATCAAAGAATTAAGTTATACTTTTCTGTAGGACTATAATATCTCACAAAAATGGACAAATGAGTGACCTCAGTGCTAGACTCCTTTGAAGATTAATTATAACAATAGCTTTCATTTATTTTCTATATGACCTATAGTATTTGGGACTTTTCTGCATTATAGGTCAACAAACATTTTCTGTCAAGAGCCACATAGTAAATATTTCAGGTTTTCTGAGTCAAGAGGGCAGTGTGTAGGTACTTATATAACAAAAAAACAGATTTTCACAAAAAAATTTTTGTGAAATTGAGTATAAGTATCTTGTAATGCAGGTCTACTAATAAGGAGGGAGTAAGGATTAGAGTTACAGTTCCCTAACATCAAGTTGATTGCAAATATTCATCTCTAAAAGTCAGTTAGTTCCTGGCCTACACAAAAACAGGTGATGGGCTGGGATTTAGTTTTATTTGCATTATTGCTAAGCCTTCTTTTTCATTAAGCTGAGCTGCACAAGACAGGAAAAAACTCACCAAAGGCACAAATGAGTTAGACATTTCTTCCTCTCCCTGTAAGAAATTTAGAGGTGTCTGTATGGGGTTGGTCTGGCAGCTTCACTAATATCATAGTGACCCAGGTTTCTTTTTTTCTGCCCTATCAATCTCAGCATATGGCTTCCATCCTCAGAGTCATTCCATGATCCCAGCTGCTGCCACCACATCTGAGTTCCATGCAGCAAGAAGACAAGGGGAAACTACATCTACTTCTTTTTTAGAAGACTTCTCCATATCCCACCTCATCCTACTACCATCACCTTGGCTAGACTTGGTCACATGACTGATCATCTGCGCAGAAGACGCTGGGAAATGTAGTTGTCTATGGAAGCTGTTAGTTCGCTCAGACCTCAATAGGAGTTGGGATAAGTGACCAGAGTTCTCTGCCATATGTAACAAGGGCAGAAAGTGAGTGTTGCAGAGATTACCATCTTCCCCCAAGACCTTGTGGTAGCAGACTTGGATTTGAACCAGTTTACCTAACTCCAAAGTCTCCTCTTCCTCTCCTTGTGTCTGTCCTCAAGCACTGGGGAGGGTAGACATGTATAATATTAGGAATGAGGTGTTGGGTGACTTGTACCCTTGCACTTTCCAGGGATGTTCCCAAAGTAGCTACAATGAAAGATGACAACCATCATCAATCAGTAGAAAGCCCTGTGAAGGCTGGACCAGGGCAGATGGCTGCAGTTGAAGCCAAAATAGGGCTTCCTACTTCCCCCTAAACATTGGTGCATATCTTGAGATTCTACCAAACCTTCTCGTCAGCCACATAGAACAGGAAACAAGTTCGTGGCCAACAAACTTAGATGCGCATGCAGAGAGATAGCTGGCAGACCTGGTCATAAGCCCACTTATTTACCAAGTTGCATGAAAGGAAGGACATGGGAGCTAGAAAACAGTGCCTAGGCACGTGGCCTTTTAAAGTGACCCTACTCACTACTATGGTTCAGAATTTAGCCAACCAGGTTCACAACTTTATATCCTAAATGGGAAGCTGGCAAGCAGGTAGATATGAGGCTAGTTTCCTTCTATACACTGCTTATACTACATACATCTACATATGTATGTCGAAGGAATCTGAAACCTCATACATATATATGTGGAAATATATGTGTGTGTGTGTGTGTGTGTCTGATATATAGATATGAATATCCATCTATTAGAACTTTTTGAGTGCTTGTACCAAATCACTTATCTTACATAATCTCACAATAGTCCTTTGGGGCAACATCATCATCTTCATTTTCAAGATAAGCAAATCCATGTTGAGAGGTTAAGTAACTTGCCCAAGACAACATAGCTGGCAAGTGGCAAACATAGACAGTTGGACTTGAGTCGTCACTTTCAACTCTACTATTTCTGACTGCAATATTTAAGTCACCCTGTGAGATAAAAGCTATAATAGCATTTTCAACAAAGTATAAGGAATTGCAATAGAGGGAATGATAAATTTTGACTTGGGAGGGACGGAGAAATTTTCTAAGAGGTGGTGGCATTTGAGCTGGACTCAGAGTGAGAAGGGCCATGTGGGTGGGAAGAGTGAAAAACAATGAGACAAATTATTGTTGGTCAAATATATTATATAATATACTATTATAATAAATAACAAACCCTGGCTAGTTAGGAGATTAAGAACTGAATTCAGGGGCCCTGTCTTTTTGTTCCCTTCCTCTGAATGTACCATCACTGTAAAAATAGCTGATCTCTGTTCCTGAGGTGGCTTCTTGTCTAGCTCGGTTTCAGTCTTGTCTGTCACACTGAGGGACAGGAGCAAAGCCTCTTGCCAGAATATGACTTGTATCCAGTTTTGCCGGTCTGGTGGAATTGAGTTGTTTGTTCCTATATTTGTGACTTCAGTTTGTCTAAACCTATCTGTGTGTTAGTGTAAAGGTATAAAGCTCATAAATAAAAGAGGAGGTGAAAGTAGGTTTTGGTAATGAGGCTTCTGTTTAATCGCATCAGTAAGCTAAGGAAAGAACCATTAAATATTTATTGAATTGTTGCATTAACATTTTCACTGTGCCTGCTGTGGACACCAGAACTCTCTGGAGAGCACAGTTGTTTACCACCAAGCACTGGAGGAGAACTGTGGCCATACTGAAACATTCACCTCTATTATTACCAACCTCCCTCCATCTGAGGGCCCCAAAGAGACTGCATTAATAATCACCAGTTTCTCAAAGAGACTGTGTTGACGTTGAAGAGAGTGAGGCAGTAGTGCTCAGGCGTTGTTGAAGCACCAGCAGGCACCCCACCTTGAAGCTCACAGATCAGCCAGCAGATCCCATAACACATTCCAAACTGCCTTTGATTTTTTCCAAGGCCACTGTTTCTTGAGAGTTTGGTTTATCATTTTTTTAATGAGGATAAACCACGGTAAGATGTAGGTCCTTGATTCTTCTCTTTTTTTCCTTCTTGTGAGTTGAAAGAGTTCTTTAAATGGGAGTGCATTGGCCTGGGCGAGAGTGGTCGTCTTCCAAATAAGGCCTGCTGTAGGTACTGCCACCACAGTAAGGTCTTGAGCTCGTCAGGGAGTCAATTATTATGCATTAAAAAACAATTCATCATCTAGAGTAATGAACTCGTTTGTTATTTTTAGGCCAATCTTTTAATTTATGTGGCATGTGAGAACAGAGTTTCTCACGTGAACTTCTGGAAGGTTCATGGAAGAATAACCAAGGTAGGCAGTGGAGTAGCAAGCGGGGGAAGGACTCTGAACAATGTCGTGATGATCCCATAGATCAGTAGTCTTGAACAAGGGCTTTAGAGTCAAACAGTTCAAAAGTTCAAATCCCAGCTTTGTCTCCTCCAATTTTGATGATGTTGAGTAGATGACTTCGAATCTGAAGTTTCGGTTTCTTTACCTAAAAAATAGATTAATTATGGTCTATCACAACAAACTGTTGTGAGGAAAAAAGATGAGATAAGGCACATGAAGCCATTAGCACAATATGTGGTACATAGCAATGAATTAAAAAGTGGTAGCTGTTGTTATTATTTCCTGAACTTTTAATTTAACCTAGAACTCTCTAGCCTTTGAGACATCCTCTAAGGCCAGATGGGAGGTAAATCTTGGATAATTAGCTTGTGGCCATTCAGAACTGGAAAGTACTAAGAGTTCATCTAATTCAGGGTTCTATAAACTGTGGCCCTCTGGCTGAACCCAGCCTATAGCCATTTTTTGTAAATAAAGTTTTATTGAGATGCATTCATGCTCATTCATTTATGTGTTATCTATGGCTGTTGTACTGCAGTGATAGAGCTGAATAGTTGTTACAGAGACTATATGAATGACATGGCCCAAAAGCCCAAAATACTGCCCGACCCTTTTCAGAAACCACCTGTTGACCCCTGATCTAATCCACTGAGGTTTTGCCCTTGAGAAAACCAAGGCCAAGAGGAGTTCAAAGACTTGCCAAGTCTTTCACAAAAACTCCGACTCCCATGCCAGTGCCCCCGGCTTTGTACACACAGCCTCCTGGCTTGGGAGGGTAGAGTTATATGAAGCACAGGGAAAAGCTCATGCTACTTTGTACTGAAAACCATAACAAAAGTGCTCCTGACCAGCAAGTAGACCCAATCTGCCGTGGAGGAAACCACTTCTTAGAGGTAAAGGATCAGCGTTGGAATGGCATGGGATCATGCCCACCACTGTGTTACTGCATCAGCTGAAGGGGTTCTGATCCCATGCTCAATTTTCTCCAACTAGTCAACCAATGGATGGGAAGTGGATGGGTAGGGGTCATACTTCCAACTAGTGTATTGTTGACCTGGGTGGGCGTGTTCAGTGGTGACCATGTGTGAAGTTTCCTGGGAGAGAAAGCTGGTGGGGGAGGTAATTTTCATAGACTATTTTGCTTCAGAGTATCACCCCATGTTGATTGCCTCATAGTTTTCATTATGTTAAGTTTCCTATTGAAGCACTTTACATAACCTTCCCAACAACCTTATAAAGTAGGAAACTATTGCTATCCCCATTTTACAGAGAAGGAAATAGGAGCTCAGAGTGGTTAGATAACTTGTTCATGGTCAGAAGTTCAGTGGTGGAGTCAGGGTCCGAACAAGATCTGTCAGATTCCAAGGAAAGGAAGGCACATATTGGAGGTGAGGGAAGAATGGCATGGTGTTGGCATGGTGTAGAATATGTCCATTATTTTTTTTAAAGACCATCTTGGGTTGATTCAAATGCATTCTTAAACACTTTGCTATAATGTCTCCAGTGTGTTCCCTTAAAACGAGAGTTCACCCATTGGAAGATCTGACCAGACAGGCAATAAATCATTTCTGCATGTGAACTCCCATCCTTAAACAGTACATCAGAGCAGTGAGATATGTCTGTTGTGCTCATGGATGTGTCCCCAAAGCCTAGAACAGAACCTGGTATGTATTAGAAGCTTAGTAAATATTTGTGGAATACTGGATGAACTAGAATTCAAGATGTGAAGAGTTACTGGTTTAAACCACCAAGTGTAACTGGGTTGCTGTGCAGCAAAAGAAATCCAAATCTGGGTGAAGGAGTCCAGACGCAGACTCAGAAACTGAAAATTTCAGATTTGCAAATCAGGATGAGCAGTCATGAATAACAGACATCCAGGTGTGGGCAAGTCCCCGATCTCCGACAGCTCGCCATCCTTTGCCATGTGTGCAAAATGAGCTCTCTGACTCTCAACAGGGGACCTTTATTTTTTTATTTATTTTTATTTTTTATTTTTCAGTTACAGTTGACATACACTATTGTATTATTTCAGTTGTACAACACAGTGGTTAGACATTTATGTAACTTATGAAGTGGTTGCCCTGATAAGCCTAGTACCCACCTCACCCCATACTTAGTTATTATGTCTACTTCTCTCTACCAGTAAAGTACTGGACATAGACTTGGAGTAAATGAAGGATGCTGATACCAGTGAGGTGTCCCAGGCTGGAGACCTGCACGTAGAGAGCATGCCTGGTGTGTTGTGGGACAGCAAAGAGGAGGATCCTGAGGCTGGAGCAAGGGTGGGTGAGCAGGGGAGAGGGGATGCCAGAGCATGTTAGACTCTGCTGTCCTGGAAAAGGTTGGACTTCCGCTGTGTTCTAGAAGAGGACTTCACACACTGTAGGAAATGAGGCCTCTCTCGGTTGCAAACTTCAGGTCCTTAAGTCAAAACAGTGTAATCCAAAAGGGAATTTATTGGCTCATGGAAATGAGAATTCTGAGGGGTGGAGCTTGTTTCAGGCACTGTTGGAGGGATGCTCTTACACAGTATCATAGGGGTGTTCTCTCTTCTCTCGTGTATACACTCCTTTGTATTGGCTTCACTTTTTTCCACCTGCTGCCAAAGATGACCTCAGAGAGCCATGATCTCAGGAGTGAGGCTTTCTCACTCTTCCAGTATCCTAATCAGTATCCTCCCCACCAAAGATAAATAAATAAATAAAAACCCCGATTGCCCCTGCCTTGATGACACACACTCAGGGACTGACCAAGGGCAGAGGAGGGCAGTGTGGGATGCTCTGTTTGGTTAATTTGGATCATGTGGCCACCTGCAGCGAAAGGAAACTTGGCCTTTCTAGAGCCCAGTGATTACCAACCAGTGTGATCACACTTCCCTCTCCCCTGAGGGAAGTTTGTCAACTCCTGGAGACATGTTTGATTTTCACAATTTGCGGGGGTGGGGGGTGGTGCTCCTGGC
Organism: Mormoops blainvillei; assembly: GCA_004026545.1. Classification (NCBI taxonomy): domain Eukaryota; kingdom Metazoa; phylum Chordata; class Mammalia; order Chiroptera; family Mormoopidae; genus Mormoops; species Mormoops blainvillei. The sequence goes on along the minus strand of PVJD01001572.1, from coordinate 103,634 downwards.
ATTCTATGGTAGAGGTGAGGGATGCTGCCCGACTTCCACATATCCTATAGTGCACATGACAGCCCCACAACAAAAACTTATCCAACTCAGAACATCAGCAGGTGAGAAACTGGATATTCCCCCATAAGGACATAGCTTCACAAGGACAACTGCAGTGCATACCCAATAATGGTCTGGCTCTCGTGGCCTTCCGTAAAAGTTGCTGATTGGTGACACTGTGGTTGACAGGTAAAACCAGTGTTTTGGTGGTAAAGGGAAGGAAAGCAGTTGTGGCATTTGAAATTCCAGGTTCAGTTCTACCATTCTCCTTAAGAGTTAACCAGTCTTGAGCAAGTCATTAAGCTTCTGTTTTCTCTTCAGGAAAATGGATGGGGAAAAAATCCCAGTGTCACCCAGTGGCTGGGAGGGTTGAATTTGAAACTCCATGTGCCTGCAATTTGTAAACTGATAAGCTATATGAGTAATGCATTCTAGTAGACAACCTGTTGCGTGTGGGGCACTGTGCTTCCCAGTGGTGTTCCACAGCTTGGCCTCTGCCCTCAAGGAGCATCCACTATGGCATGGGTGATAGGGACATACTTGCAATACAAGACTGCAAGTAGAAAAGTACTCTAAAAGATGGGAGGGATTCACACCTGGACAGCAGAATGTTCTGGGATGGAACAGAATGGATGAACTGTACGGTTCAAGGGAAAGGGCTGAGTAGTCTTCAAGGCACTGCTTGTGCAGTAACAAACAGTCCCTTGTGTGGTTTATTGGTGAGTAATCATTTTTCTCACTGATCCTGCATTTGACAAGACTGTCACTGGTCTCACCATTACTGCGGCTACTATTTTTTCTTGGATTGTTAATGTATTTATTTTACTTTATGGAAAGGGGAAAGATTTGTCAGAGTTTTAGAGATAGTGAATCATACTGAGGAAGAATTTAATGTATTTGTAAATTAGAGGAATTTACTTTTAATTGCAGCCTTAAATTGTGACTTCAGGTGAGGAATCAAAAAAGAATTTCACTTAAGAGGTAAATTCTCAACTCCTTTTTCAGATTCACTTAAATTCTGTTACTAGCCGAGGTGGTATGTTATCATGGTTTCTGTGGCATCTACTGTTATTGTTTGATTCTGTTACGTAAGAGAGTCCATCAGGATAAAATGTTTGGCACATTTTGCAATATGGAATAGTGGGAGGGGAGTGTTTTTTAAAAAGAGGTGACACATTATCAAATGAAGGGACAAGATTTTCCAGCTGGATTTGTCTCATTGACTTTACCTCTCCTTTGATGTGAATGGTGATTGATTTGTGTGGTTCAAGTCACCACCTGCCTGACAGCTAGAGATGTTGACTTTTTGCTGTGTATGTCACAGACTTAAATTATTTGCCTGCACCTTACTGAATATGTGGGTGTCTCTGCATTGTACCCATCTGCTGGTTGCACATTAATTACTTCTTCCTGCCCTTACCGATGGGAAGCTTACTGAGGAAGAAAGGTGAGTTCCCTAACGAGTTGACTGGCACATTTGTTTGCCTAATTATTTGCCATGTGTCCATTATTAAATGCTTTCCTTGAAATTAATAAAGAAGATTGAAGAGGAGTTAGGTTAAATAGTTTCTGCCAAGACAGATCATTAGCACGAACTTAGTGGGAATGACTCACAGAAATTAAATGATGTTCAGTGAATTATTTCTAATGTGCACTTTAATTTTCATCTGGTGAGATGGTGGGCTGTGTTTTTAAGTATTATGTGCTCATCTTTCTATTGCAAAAATTTTCAGTGAGTAAAGTTTCAGTTACATAAGTTTTATAGAGGACAGTTGAGTTTTAAAGGCTGTCAGGTTTCCTGCCGCATCTAATGAATGGATGGCTGATTTCTCAGTTGGTGACAAGCTGGCAAAAACCAGTCCAAACTCACAGTCCCTTTGATCTCAAAATGATTTTACACGGCCACTTTTGAGGCCCACTAGAAAATGAAATTTCATGCTGTAACTCCTAATTAAGTTAATTTTCTTCATTAAGAATCAATTTAAGTTGTCAACTCAGTGGTATCCCCTACCTGAAGGCCTGTCTCATGTGAAGTCTTTACATCTCAGCACATTGCTAAAGAAACTTTAGAGAGAAAGCAGTTAATTCTATCCTATGTCATGGTTAGGGCCCAGGTTACTTAAATTATGACCTACAGTACTTAAATCTGTATACTCCCTTTGAAATGGTGTCTTATTAAGTAAGGGGGAAAACTTTTAGCCTTGCTCCTAACTGCTGCAAAATTTTGCATAGCAGAACAATGGAATCAAAAGAATCCACCTACAATTAAAGCCTAATTCAGTAAGATACAAGAGGTTATATATGATGAAAGACAAAGAGATTGCAAAAATAAAATGTCTTTATTCCCTGAGGATAATAGTCATTTTGGAATGTTACTCTTAAAATCAGAATGCTTAAAGGTAATCTGTAGCCTATGAATACATACATGGCCAAGCAACATAAATAGGATGGTGCCACTAAAAAGAAAACGAACACACAAAAAAAACCTTCATTGTATCTTCTGTGCACATTGATATGCATGCATAGTAATAGCTCCAATTACTGAACTATATTTTAGGAGCCTTCTTTTCAAATGAGAAAAAATGTGCTATAGATCATTACAATGTATAATCTGATCAGGGAGCCTGGCCTGCTGGAGCAGAATTCTGTACTGCAAACTGACCAATCAGGAGACCGAGATCTTAGAAGCAGCCCTGCCTGGTGCTGCTACCTAGCACTGTGGCTGTGGACAAATCTCATGAACTGTTTTGGTTTCAGGATTTTATCTACAAAATGAGATGCTCAAATGTGTGATCCCAAATATGATTTTCACAAAAGGGATTCCAGAGAGACCCATGAAGACCTTCCTGTGAATAAGTATTGATAAGCCTTGAACGAGCCATGTGGCTACATCACGGCTCTTCTTCTTAGAGATTCCTTGCTGTATGAGGGGGCAGGACAGCTCAGCAAAACCCAAGAACTTTATGAGGGCACTTTCTACCAGGAATTTTACTGAAATGAAGGCAGGGACATATGATGAGAGAGTAAAACAATTGTCAGTGAACTGTACTGAGCTCTCCAGGAGTGCCTCTTACCTCTCATGTGTAAGCATCTAATTTCATGGTCGTCAGAGTGTGATCCTCCACGAGCAGCATCAGCTTTACCATTACCTGGGAACTTGCTAGAAATGCAAATTCTCAGGCTCCACCCACCTCAGACCCACTAACAAGAGAAACTCGGGTTGGGGCCCAGCAATCTGTTGAACAAGGCTTTCAGATCATTCTGTTGCACATTTAATTTTTAGAACCTCAGTTACAACTGAACCCAGACCACAGGCATTCCAAAGTGGACAAACTAGAAGATCCAAAAGGGAGACAAGAGAATTTATTCTGATGTTAAAAGATAGGGGTGATGTGAGGCTGTGGGCTGGGTCAGGATTACCTGATAGGATCACTAACGTCTTTTCCAACTCCAGAGCTCTGTTTTTAACAGAGTGTTTTTAACACCAAGATCCTTCAGCTAAAGTTTTAAAATGCCAACTATGACCATGAGGTTTTCCAAGGAAAAGGGGTATACAAAGAATGGATTTTGCTTTTAAGTGATATTCTGGAGACCCCAAACTAATAGGAAAAGGCTCTGTGAACTGTTCTTTAAAAAGAGAGAACCTCATCTTCACAGAAATACCTAGGTTCTGTGGCAAAACAGAGAGCACATGCTTATTCAGACACCTGGTCCTTTCACCCCTGCTTGCATCTATACCTGAGAACTCTGAGGCCAAATCCGGGTTTTGAACCACAGAATCTTCAGCTGCAGAATGCTTAGCTGCCGGTTACATTGGATTTGAACCTTCCCATACCTCTTTGGATTTAAATCATTGCCCTAGTGCAAGGAACAGTGATATCACAGTCATAAACCCTGTAATTGCTCCGTGCATCCTCTGAAAGTCCACTGGAAAGCCTGTCGCACCTTCAAGGTTCTCACTTTTCTTTGAGATCTTCTGTTATGAGTGTGGACTCTGATTCCAAATAGAAGCTGCAGTTAACATGTAGGGCGTGGGCTTCTGAATGTGCTGAATGCTCTAAAAGTGGAAAATGGTCATGGAGGTGAGGGCCACTCACATGTATATGGTCTTGGCTACAAGAACTTCTAATCCATTATTTTCCAGCTTTTCCCGCGTTGAGAAACCCAGCGTACCCTCAGAGCTGGCTTTCCTATCCTTTCTCATCTACCCATCCAACCCTTTCTTGAAAATACTAGAATTTTTGGCAGGACATTTTAAAGGACTAGAATTGAACCTTTTTTAAAAGCAAGCTTTAGAATATTGAAAAAAGATCCAATGTTATCTGTACAATGAACACAGTTTTTCTCTTAGAAAAATTGGCTTGAAATTGTCCTATGCTTCTTAGTTCTTATTACTAATAATTCACCCCATTGACATGAAGTAGCTAAGTAACTTAATTCCACATTCTTTAGGCAGCATATCGATGTTGTAGTGTACATCTTTCATTGCAAAAATAATTTACACATATTGATCAAAATTTGGCAGCCCAGTTTTGAAGGATTCGGGGTACACTGTTGTATGCTATGACATACTGGTTGAGAACTATAGGTCTACTAACACCCTCACTGTAATCATATATGTGTATTATGTATTCAATTATGTATGTCTTTCTATTTTGAACTGTGATCCACCTGAGTCAAGGATTGTGCCTTCGTCTTCCTATAGCTGGTGACCAAATGAGGCCAAGATCATGCTAACGTATGGTTTATTGAAGACGAATATGAATATATCCTCTCTCTCTCTCTCTCTCTCTCCCTCCCTTTCTCACACACACACACACACACACAAACGCGTGCGCGCAATGTTCACTAAATCCAGGGTAACTGAATATCAACCCCAGCCAGTAAGAGAGGGAGAGATCCCTTCTAAACATGACTTGATATTTATCCCCAACATTTTAAAGTGAGAGACTAATTACTGCATCAGTTACTACATGACCCCCTCCACCAGCTAGCTAATTTCATAACGTCCCTTAAAATGAAAAGGCACAAATAAGTGTACAAATTGCATATCGAGACAGTGTTTTTCCACTTGAATTGAGATCCCAGGGTTTCTAGCTGTGGTGACCAAGTGGTGACACAAACATGTTCACTGAGGAGAATCAAACAACATGAGGTATGCCATGACTGGAGTTGATTTTGGCAGAATATCAAGGTCAAAATAGTCTAACTTCCCAAATACTAGAAAGGTCATTGTAAGCCACTGCAATGATTCGATGTAAGTTAAGACTTCTTTCCTCTTTGTTTTTCTTTTGTCATTGATTCATTGCTCCATCAAAAGAATGAGAGGTACTTCCCAAAAAAGACACACCTTGTCCCATTCCATAAATTGACTGCTACATATTGGAATACAAACAATGACAAGGATGAAGGAACATGGGTAGTAGAGAAATAACATACCAGGAGGCTCAAAGAGGCCATTTTATGTAGTGGAAATGATCAGGGGCATTGGAAGCAGTGGCCAAAAATGTGTATTTATTGGAGAACTAGACAAGGTCCTAGTCAGAATTAATACTTCCCATTTATGAGCCTCAATCTACTCACCTATGTGATAAAGTGATTAAATTTGACACCTTTCAGTTTTGTTTTTCTTAATCACAATAGCTGACATTATTGCACTATTACTATGACAGACACTCAGCTGAAGACTTCATCTGCATTTTTTTTAATCCTCAGAATACTGTTAATCCATCCAGTTTAACGCTGAAAGGCTCAAAGAGATTGAGTAATTCATCCAAGACTACAAACCTAGTAAGTGGCAGAGCTGAAATTCTGACTTGGGTATGTTTAACACTAGAATTTGTGCTATTTATCTCTACCTTATATAGCCTCTGAAGAGGCTGTAATAGCTTGTTGCAAGGTAGACTTTCTAAACTACCTGTAGACCAGTACTTCTCAATGGGGCAATTTTGTCCCCTACGGGACATTTGGCAATATCTGGAGACATTTTTAGTTGCCTCAGCTAGGGAGAGAGTTGCTATTGGCATGTGATGGGAAGAAGCCAGGGATGCTAATAAATGCTGTACATAGGTGGCACAGACCCCCACAACAAAGAATCATCTGCCACAAACTGTTTATATTGCCAAGGTCAAGAAATCCTACCCTAGACCCAGTGTAGAAATACCCTCTTCACCACTGTCCACGGAAGAGAAATAAAAGTGTCTGTCCTCAGGGAGGATATCACTGCTTTTAGAGCTGTGTACACATGTGCACCACAGGCCAACCCACTCAGTACACCACTGCGTTTAAGAGCCACGGGCCTTGGTACAAGACAGATCTAAGTCCAAATCCCTGTTCTATTACTTTCTGTTTTTCTTTAGGGCTATCACTTAGAGTCTCTAAAGCCTCATGTTTCTCATCCCTCATATAGAGGTAATCATTCACTATCTTCGGATGACTGGGACATAGTAAGTGCTCAAGTAATCATTAAAGCTTTCCCTCATCATAGCCTCTCTTTCCTTTTATGAATATCTCGGCCAGCCAGTGCTCCTCTTACAATGGCCAGGGTTGCTCTTGGCTCCACCGCTAATGCTGGCAGGAACCACAGACTGCTGTTTGCAGACTGGCGCTTGTTGTCTTAAACACACAGGGGATGGAGTAGGAGAAATGCACCCCAAAAGAAATATAGCTATAAAGTATTGGTGGCTCCGTGCAAGGGAAGGGGCTGGTGGTAGCAGCAAAAGAATCCAGGAACCTTGGCCCCTGGTCAAGGCATCTGCAGAAGTGGACCCTCAGGGTTGGCTAGTTTTATTGAAGAATAAATTGTTGTTCTGTAATATCAATGGAAAATTAACTTGTGTAACCAATCACAGAATCTTTGTGGTTTTTTTGTGAAACATGTCACCCAGATAAGCTGAAGATTTATGTGTTTTCTTTCAAGAGATCTTTTCTTGGGTAGACAGGGTAGGAAAAGTTGAAGAAAGAGGGGAAGGAGGAGGAGGAACTTCCTTCATGAAAAGCTCTACCAGAGAAAAATGCATACTTTGAAATACTGTGCCTGATTCATGTAACTTAAGTTAAAAAGCAAGGTTCCAGCTAGACTGCTAAAAGGTGACATTAAATATGCCCTTTTCCTTCTGTAAGAAAAGATTATTATCGTTACATGCACATTATTTATTTATTTGGGTCAGGGGGGGATGGGAAGAAAAGGAAAGAAAACTGAGTGAGGGCGGAAGGCTCCAGATAAGACCTCTGCTCCCTTAAGCTGCTTGCAGAAAAGAGAAAAGATAATTAGAAGTCAACCTGGCATTCTGTGCTTTCCAAAGAACGCTTCACCTGATCTGAGCAAAGTAATGTACAGGGAGGATTACTCTCCATGGTCTCTCACGATGTGAGGTGGATAATGAGGCATTCAGTGTGGTGGAATATCATCCATTTTGATTTAAGGAACTGTTTAGATACCTGATTTAGGCGGAAACAATACCTTTTCCCCTGCTTGGCCAATCTGAAGGTATAATTTAGGCTGCTGACAATTAGGCTGCTTTGTGTTCCTTTCATGGCCATACTACTGGCTTGCTGTCGCAGCAACCCTGGGAAGGAGGCGAGGCTGGGATGGTTTCTGCACTTGGACACAAGAGCCTCTGAGAAGGTCACGTTCTTGCTCAAGTAACAGCATCAAGAACAGATCAAGGACTGGAGCCCCCATCCTGGAATTCTAAACCAGGCGTCATACTATTGTATTATTAAAGCTCTTCAGAGATAATTGAGATGTCTCTATAATATAAAGTACTGAAAACTGGTGAGTGTTAAAATACACACACACTCATATAAATACACATGTCTATGTAAAAATCACATTTATGTGAATATAAGTCGATGAATGAGAAAATGGGCGGTGTATAATAAATGTGAACTGAGTCTGCCCTGGGATTTGAGAGAGAATAGATAGGTGGGACTGTGCAAAACATGGAGTGTGTCCCCAACTAAAAGCGGGCTATCCCACTTACTCCAGCTGATCACTGCCTCTTGGAAACTTGAACTCGTAGAGGCCAGATTTTTTGTGGTATTTTTGCTTTATTTTTTAAGAGAAACTGTTGTGGTTGGCAAACTACAACCTGCAGGACAATTTAGCCTAGTACCTGTTTTGATAAAGTTTTATTGCAATATAGCCCCCATTTATTTACAGATTCTGACAATTTTCAGGCTACAACAGCAGAGTTGAGTAATTACTACAGAAAGAGACCATATGGCCTGCAGAGCCTAACACATACGAGGTCTGTCTGGAAAAAGTCCAACCATTGTTGGACTTTTATAATGAGAACAGTTTGCACGAGATCAATGTAACCTGGCAGCCAGGAGAGTAGACTGGCATGCACATGTGTGAACAATGATGACTTCACTGTACTAGTCAGTGGGGGCAGTAGACACTGCCGAACGAACATGTGTACTGTGTGGCCGTCGCATTCAAAATGAACAAGTAGAGCAACGAATATGCATCAAATTTTGCATTATGCTTGAACATTCTTCCATGGGAACTATTCAGATGATTCGACAGGCCATAGCTATGGGCACCTGGTGATTGGCAGCTTCATCACAACAATGTGCCTGCTCATGCATCAAGTGTCGTGCAGATTTTGGTGAAACATCAAATCACCCAGGTGACTCAGCCCCACTACAGCCCATATTTTGTGCCCGGTGACTTCTGGCTCACCTTTGAAAGGGAAGAGATTTCAGACCATTGATGAGATTCAGGAAAATATGATGGGGCAGCTGATGGCGATTGGGAAAACTGTATGAGTCCCAGGTTGCCTACTTTGAAGGGGACTGAGGTGTCATTGTCCTGTGTACCGTGTTTCTTGTATCTTATATCGTCTTCAATAAATGTCTCTATTTTTCATAATACATGGCTGGATATCTTCTAGGCAGGCCTTGTCATGTACCACTTGGCCCTTTACAGTTTCCTGACCTCTAAGCCCAATAAACACATATGTGGGTGAATTCTACCTCCAGATCTTTAGCTTGCCATCCTAGACCCATCATAGGGACATCCAGTCTCATGCCACTGGCCACCCCTTCTGCCTCTGGCACTCAACAGCCATTGATGGAGATTACTTAGGCCAGCATTCCCAACCTTTTTGGCACCAGGGACTGGTTTCGTGGAATCTAATTTTTCCATGGACCGGGGCTGGGTGGGGTAGGGAGTAGTTTTGGGATGATTCAAGTACATTACAATTATCATGCACTTTATTTCTATTATTATTACATTGTAATATATGTAATGAAATAATTATACAACTCACCATTATGCAGAATCATTGGGAACACTGAGCTTGTTTTCCTTCAACTAGATGGTCCCGTCTGGGGGTGATGGGAGACAGTCACACGCTAAGTGTGTTGTTTATGTCCAGTCTACTCTGCAATCTCATTTTGGTTGTTGTCACTGTAAAAAAAAAAAAAAACAACCCATGCTTCACAAAGATAGGATGTTGCAAGTGGAAACAGACTTTTCATTGCTTTTGTGGCAACCTTCAAATATTCCACCTTGACTTTAATCCAGAATGTATGGATATTTGAAGTAGTCTCAAACATACTTTTAAGGCCACCATCATCTGCAATCACAAACAGTTGATCCTCTTCTAGCACGGACGAAGTCAGTTCACCTGGCCTATTCACAAATGGGTCACAGATCCATTCCTTCCCAGGTTGGGTGTCTTTTGTGGTTGGGAGATAATGCTCAAACTTTTTTGAAAGCTGAGATAAGTGATCATAACCAGCTGGGAGAAAGAAGACCTTGGCTCAGTCTCTTTCAAAATCTCTGCTAATGTTTGAAACATGTCAAAAATCCCATTGTCTACTCGTCACCCCCATAATTCCAGTTTGTCTTTGAATGCAGCCACTTTATCTACTGACTCGACACAATTGTTGTTCTTTCTGAAGTGACAGATTGAGTTTGTTGATCAGGTTGAATATCTCACACAAGTAAGCAAGTTTTGCGACCCATTCTGTGTCACTGAAATGTGCTGCCATTGGTGACTTGTTTTCCTAAAAGAAATCTCTGGAGGAGCTCTTGTAACCCAAAAACTCTGGCCAGTGATCTATTGCTAGAAAGCCATCTCACTTCTGTGTGTAAGAGAAGACATGTGTGCTCTGCGTCCATCTCCTCACAGAGCTGTGCAAACAGACATGAGTTAAAGGCATGTACTTTAATGTGGTTGATAATGTTAATCACATTCTGCAAAACATTAAGTTCAGGTGACATTTTTTGGCTAGCCAGCATTTTCGTATGGATGACACAGTGCGCGGACTCACATTCAGAAGCAACCTCTTTGACCTGAGTAGTGAAACCAGAAAGCCGTCCAATCATGGCAGCCACGCCGTCCATGCACATACTGATACAAAATGACCAATTCAGTTGTCCCGATATATAATCATTCAAAGACTTGAATAGTTCTGCAGATGTGGCGTTGACTGGCAAAAAAGTGCACGTAACATATCCTCATGCACATCCTCCTGAAAAATATATTGCACAAAAGCAATCATCACTGCCTTGTCAACATCAGTAAACTCATCAACCTGGATTGCATAAACTAATAACCTGAGTCATTAATCCTCTCTAACAATTGTGCCTCAGTATCCTCTGTTATTTCATCAATTTGTCTAGTTATGGTGCTAGGCAAAAGAGAAACATGTGCCACCTTCTGAGCTGCAGCCTCTCCTAAAAGTTCATGACAAATGTCCTTAGCAGCAGGTGGGATCCACTCTTCACCAACAGTAAAGGGCTTCTTAGCTTTAGCAATGCAGTTAGCCACTAAGCTGATGCTCTTAGTGAAGACACATTTGAAGTGGTAGCCTTCAATAATTGCTTCTGTTCTTTGTGTTCACATTTTTTGTTAACTCCAAAGGCTTGTCTTTTAATTCAGTGTGCCTTGTCTCCATGTGGTGAAGGTTTCATGGCTTTTTGGGTAGTCGGTCACCACATATTATACAAAGAGGGCTTGGAGAATGTGAATCACCTGTTGCAATGAACCTGTAATTTAAGTAGGACTCTTGGTATTTTCTTTTAAATGCAGCTTTCTTTTTGTTGGCAGTCTTAGAGTTTTCTGCTGTCTCATCATTGGGTCTTTCTCACTTTTCAAAGAAGCTCTCCAGCAACATTTGTTTTTACCCCTTTTGGCTAGGATTAGCTTGTGGGATTAGCAAAACTGTGACTGAGACAAGTGCATCATGCAGGAAAGAGGCACAGATAGAAGTGGTAAATAAAATAATGGACAGGCCGTATGTCAACTAAAATAAGTGTCGGATTTGGACTTAAAGTCTGCCACCAGATGCAGCTATACAATTGAAGTACATCAACTCACTTGCCACTATAAAGCCTGCCACTGGATGCAGCTTAATTGTCACTTGGCCATTCACTGATAGGGCTTTGATATGAATCTGCAAGCAATTTATTTATCATGGTCTCTGTGCAGCCTAACCTCTGCTAATTCCCTTGCATGTGCAGTTCACAGTAGGGTTCACACTCCCGTGATAGTCTAATGCTGCCACTGATCTGACAGGAGACAGAGCTCAGGTGGTAATGTGAGCAATGGGGAATGGCTATAAATGCAGATGAAGCTTCACTTTCTCGCCAGCTGTTCACCTCCTGCTGTGCAACTCAGTTCCTAACAGGCCATGGACTGGTACCTGTCCATGGCCAGGGGTTGGGGACCTCTTAGACCACAGGTTCTCAAACTTAAACCTGCATGCGGAATTCCTTAGCAGACTTGTGAAAACTGGGACGACCAGGCTCCACTTCCAGGTTCAATAGGTCTGAGTGGGACCTGAGAATCTGCACATGTAGCAAGTTCCCTGAAACAGCTCAGGATCAGTTTGGGAACCAGGGACTCAGACATACCATGCAGTTGGGAAGGTTTCAAAGCATCCAGTCCATCAAGAGGGAGAGGAATGAATTCCGTAGAACCCCTTGGACAGACTCAGTGAGGCATTGCACAGCCCCCACAGAGATCCTCAGAGTCCTGCAGAATTGCTATGTTTCCTTAATTTGCAGAGCATCCCTTGGGACCCATCCAAGACCAACGGCATAGCCTGCCAAGGGGCTCTCGCTATATGTCAGTATTCCATGTTTCCCATGGCCATTAGTGCTGGAGTACCTTGTCCTCTTGACTGCTGTCCTTGACCTGGCCAATCTCTTAAGGGTGTGATGGCCTCCATACACATAACTGGCTGAAACCAAGATATCTTGTATCAAGATTAACTTAAACCTAGCATGGAATGGGAAGAACAGATTCAGCAAGCTAAATAAAAATTGTAAGAACAGCTGTAACTAGAAGAAAAAGGAAGTACATTCAGAAATGAGAAGCATGCTTGCAGTTAAAAGCTATTTTGATTTCTCTAAGCCTCAGTTTCCTTATTTATAGTAGGGACTCTTGGTAGATCACTTGAAAGGTTGTTGTGAGAGTTAAATTAGATGTTGTGTATGTGGTAACTGTCACCTGTAAATCTGGTTTATAAGTCTTCTCTCCACCTATATCCCTATGGCTTGGCGCTCCTGATAGCAATCATCTTAGAGATACCAAAACTCAAAGGATCACTTTCAAGTGTCTGTGGATAGCACCTGGCTCTTCCAAACAAGCATCCTGTTTTTTCTGAGCAGCTGACTCCAGCCACTGGCTGACTCTAACTTCTTTCATTTATGGCATTTCTGGTTGCCAGTAATATGGCTCTCCTCATCCCAGCTAGCTGAAGGCCCTCTGTGTCTCTTGTGTTTTGGCTGGACTCCTAATAGCCCTTCCTTCCATAGCTGCCCCAGCTGTGATGAGTTGAGCAGTGAAGACTTCACCAGCCTCAGCCCCCAGCAGGGCTCTGTGTGCCATTTAAGGAAAGAGAAATGTGGCTCATGACAGATGAGTCAGGGGCTACTACCTCAGAGAAGGGCAGCCTGCTCTGACATCCATCGGGACCTATCCTCTGGTGACCCCAGGGATGAATCAGGAGGGCTCCTGCTTGCTGTGGCATCACAGGGAGCAGAAGGAATAAATAGGGCAGCATGAAAACCACCCTGGCTGTCAGGGACTCCCCAGGCCCCAGAGTCAGGGAAGAGCACATCCTGGGTCAATCAGTGTATGCTGACGGCCACTCCAATCAAAGGACTTTGGGCGTGTTCTCACTGTGCAAGGCATGATTGATAGCATGTTATACTCAGACTTTGTACACATTTTTAAAGAACCTGCTCTGTCCTTTGCAATTTTACCTGTATTATCTTATATCATCCAGAAAGTCTATGAGTCAGAGACTGTTAGATAAGGCTCAGAAAAAAGTGACTGTCCCAATTTACACAGTGCATAACAAGGGGCAGAGTCAGGATTTATCCTTGGACATGTCCACCCGACAGAGTACCTGTCACCCAGCTGTCCCTGGCCACTGGGGAGCTTTTCTCTCTCCTCCCGACACTGGTTCTCTGTGGTTCAGACCCCACGTGTTAGGCCCAACACTACCATCTTCTCTAAAGAGAAGTAGGTTATGGGGCATCAGTAAAACTCTCCCATTGCTCACTTTGGCTAAAATTTTGAGTTTTTTTACTTGTTTTTTGTAGTTTGGACCCTGCGTTGGCCTTGTCTGCTGAGCAAGACGGTGGCTGGGAGGCGGTGTTCAGAATGAGGCCTTGTCCCAGGAACTTCCTGCCTGAGGGAAGGTACACATCTTCAGGCAGGATTCCCAGGTTCCCCTGCAGGGCCTGCTTTAGCCTGGGGTCGAAGGATGGGAACACAGGCCTGGAGGAGAGGAAAGATAGGCTAGAACAGAGACATAATGATGATGGAACTTTATTCTCAGCCCAGCAGGCCAGGAAGACTCAGTTCTATAGCTCTTGGGAAGTAAATTTGCAGAACACATCCCACAAACAGTCCACTTTTATACCTGTTACCGAACAGCAGGTGCGGTCTTGCTGCCCACCACCACCCTGTAGGCAAAGTTCCAGGGGCAAAGTTTTGGTGATAAAGGAGAGGAGTCTTTATTCAAAAGCTACACAATTTTGGAATAACAGCGTTCTACATGCCTTAGTCACTTAAGCCTATCAATTAAGCTAAACTCTTTAACTCTTTAGTTATAGTTTTAATCACTTAAGCCTATCAATTAAGGCTAAAATCTTTAGCACCTGAGCTGTCCTACCATTTTTTTCCCCCCCCGCACCCATTAGTTTTTAATTATCTGATTTCTATAGGGTTAGTTTACAAACTAAAACATAAGATGCAAAAGGTATACAATTTTAGAAGAATGGCAGGCTTCTGCCTCAGAGCCTGTCCCCTCTACAACACCCAGAGAATAGTAACCCTGCCACCCTCTGCCAGGCCAGACCAATCCTAGGCTACACCTGGAATTTCTTCCCCATCCAAAGTCCTGTCCTCTGGGAAATGCAGGAAGCTGCAGCTCAATCATCCAGGCATTCTGGAGGAAGGGAGCCAAAGAGTTCTCTTTTTATTTCAGGTCTTCTGGCCCATAATTCCATGTGCTCTGGAGGCATTAAGCTTCTCAGCCAATCCTGTTCTAGACTGTTTACCATTGCCTCGGGCAACCTTCTCCTACAACCCCTCCCTACTCCTCCCCAGTGATCTGATCAGATCTCTCATCTATCGTAGCCACCCTCTCCTTAGATGCACAAATTACCCAGTGTAATGGATGAGCAGGTCTAGGATTACTGTGTACAGAACGCTTTGTGAAGATTATTTCAACTCATATAACAAGAAAACATATTAAAGTTATCACCACTATTTATACTTTTCAGAGGGGTTTCTGAAGAACAGAGAGGTTAAGTAACTTGCTCAATGACACACAGACAACATGAGCCAGAACCCAGAATCAAACACAGACTTCCTTACTCCACTTCCAGGCTTAGTTCCACTATAGCAGGACTTAGATAAATTAGATGCCCTTTATGGCAAGCTATTTATAGATATTAAAAAATAATTAAGATTAAAGGCAAGAGAGGCAACAGCATCCAGAATGGTATATGAAGGATATATATAACATAGCTACACTTCTCATTTCTTTTTCTGCATTGATCAGCTGCCTGATGACATTCACAGGTATGACAGTGTCCCAAGGTTGTGATCAATTTCTGAGGAAACCGCAAAAAATATGTTATATGTAGATATAGAACTGAAGTTATTCATAATTGTCACAACCATGAATGGATCAATAACCATGGCAGTTTGTGGTTGGCTGTGGCATACGTACGATAGGCTGTGGGTCCTAGGCACTCCATTCATTCAACCCATAGTTATTAAGGGCCTACTGTATGCAGACACTGTTCTAGGCTTTGAGAGTTGTGGGTTTTTGAAACTGACAAAAATTCTGCCCTCTCCTCCCCAAAATGAAGCTTACATTTTAGGGCGCCACAGAGAGATACACCATATAACAACATAAACAAGTAAAATATATAGTGTTTTAAGAGTCCTAAGTGCTGGGCACCATCTTCCAAAATGGCAGTG
Organism: Mormoops blainvillei; assembly: GCA_004026545.1. Lineage (NCBI taxonomy): Eukaryota > Metazoa > Chordata > Mammalia > Chiroptera > Mormoopidae > Mormoops > Mormoops blainvillei. The sequence continues at coordinate 88,131 of PVJD01001572.1, read as the reverse complement.
TGAGGAACACAGCAGACACTTTAACCAAGGAAACTACCATTTGACTGCTTAAAATTACTTTTTAAAAAATTGAGGGTTTCTAAAAATTGTCCCAAGGTTATACAGCAAATGGATAAACATCTATTCAAGAAAATCTGCTAAATCTTGGGAACAGTGAGTCTGTGGCATTTGAGCCATACCGCTCATCTCCCCACTTCACTACGACATGGATCAGTGTGACAGAAACTCTACTCTGAGAGTAGAGAAGCCAAGGAGATGGGGCGCCTTCTCTACTTGGCTCTCCATCTAGGGCTGTGGTTTCACCCTGGGAGGGGCCACCGCAAAGACTGGCAACGCCCTGCCCCTGCAAACAAGCCCCACTTTAATCAGATCAGACTGTGAAGTAATTTATGCCCCAGGGTACTGTTGAAAACCATAGAACAATCAGCTAGCAATTAGTGGAGACTAACATCTGGATGTTTCCAATAAATAGAGACCAGCCAGGTCCTCAGGGAGACTGTGTTCAGGCTCTCTGAGGAGCAGCCTCAGAGGCTGCCAGCTGCGGGGGAAACAGACCTCACCCCACTTGTCTGGCCACCTACTAAACAAGTAAACCAATAAATAAACAATAAGAAGCTTCAGAAAAGGGAGGGGGGAGTCAGTATCCAGAACGGCTGCAAAAAGCATCTAAACTGTTCAATTTTCAACAAAATGTTATGGGTCATGCAAAGAAACAAAAAGTGTGACCCATTCATAGGAAAAGAAGTAGGCAAAAGAAACTGCCTGTGACGGTTGTCTGAATGTCAGATGTACCAAAGACTTCAAATCAGCTATTATAAATACATTCAAAAAACTATTAAAGGAAAGCATGATGATAACGTCTCATTGAATAGAGAATATAAATAGAAATTTTTTTTAATTATTAAAAGTGAAATTTTTACAGTTAAAAAGTATAATAACTGAAATGAAAAATTCACTAGAGGGGCTGAACAGTAGATTTAATCTGGGGGAAGAAAAAATCTGCGAACTTCAAGGTAAATCAATAAAGATTATGCAATCTGAAGAATGGGGATAAAAAGGAAAAAAGAATGAGGAAAAGTAAATAACCTTTGAGAAAGGTGGAATACCATTAAGCATAACAACATATGCATAATGGGAACAGCTAAAGGAGAAGAGACAGAAAAAGGAGGAGAAAAAGGTATTTGAAGAAAAATATTAGCCTATGCATCCAATAAGCTAATGCACTCCAAGTAAGTAAACCGAGACACCCCATAGTCAAATGCCGAAAGGTAAAGAGAAAATTTTTAAAGCAGTAAGAGAAAACAACTCAAAATATATAAGGAACTCCAGTAGGATTAAGCTGATTTTTCCATCTTGACAGAGTTTGGTAGTTCCTTAAGATGTTAAACAGAGTTTCCATATGGCCCAGCAATTCCATTCCCGAAAATATACTGAGGAAAAGTGAACACATGGATCTTCATGAAAGCTTGTACACAAATGTTTATGGAAGCATTATTGATGATAATCAAAAAGTAGAAAACAACCCAAATATCCATCAGTTGATGAATGGATGAATAAAAATTATTTACATACAATGGAATATTATTCAGCAATAAAAAAGAATGATGTCCTTATCTAAGGTGCAACATGAATGAACCTTGAAAATATTATATTAAGTGAAGGAAGCCAGTTATAAAAGATCACATATTATATTATTCTATTTAAATGAACTGCTATGAGTGGGAAAATTTGTAGAGACAGAAAGTATGTCCGTGTTTGCCCAAGGCTAGAAACAGTGGGGCAAATGGGAAGTGGCTACTCAGGGGTTTCTTTTGGGGTTGGTGAAAGTGTTCTAAAATTAGATTGGGATAATATTTACTTAACTCTATAAATACACTAAAACTTATTGAACTGTACACTTTAAATGGGTGAACTGGGTGCTATGTAAATTATACCTCAATAAAACTTTTAAGAACACTAAGTGCTAAGGAGAAAAAACAGGGAAAAGTTTTGGCAATATTATAAAGGTGGAAGGGAGGACAGTCTCAGGACAGGCAGGCTAGAGGTGACGTTTTTAAAGCTTGTAAAGTCAGGAGGAACATTCCAGAGGGAAGGGTAAATGCAAAGACCTAGAGGCAGACAGGTGCCTGGTGTGGTGGAGGACCAGTGTTCCAGGGACAGCATGGCAGCAAGTAGCAGAAAAGGGTGTGTGCCATGGGGCATAGCTCCCAAGCGCCTTACTCTGAGCTGAGCAGCACTGATAGGTTTGGGGAAGGAGCATGACACGCTCTGATGTTTGTGTTTCAGAGAATTGCCAAGGCTGCAGTTTTGTGAATAGACCGAAGAGGGATGAGAAGAGACCGGGCGGAGGCAGAGTTCATGGTGGCTTTCATCGCCATCCAGGAGAGAGGCAGCAGTGGCTGGGAGCAGGGTGGGGGGGAGGTATTAGATTCTGCATACATTTTGAAGGCAGAGCTAACAAGACTAGTCAAGGATTACCAAATGTTCAAAGTAAGCGATCAGATAGTAAATATGTGAGGCTTTGCAGGCCACGCAGTCTCTGTTGCAACTACTCAGCTCTGCTGTTGAGGCATAGAGACAGTACATAAACAAATGGGCATGATTATGTTCCAACACACCTGTATTTGCAAAAACACAAAGCACACTGGATTTGGCCAGCGGGATATGATTTGCCAGCTCCTGTATTAAATGGCAGTGGCAAGAAACAAAAGGGTGAAGGGTGACTTGAAGGTGTTAATTCTAAACCATTGGAAAGATGAAGTTGCCATTAACTGAAATGGTGAATACCGCAGAGGGAGCACATTTGTGGTGGATATAAAGAACTGAGATCTGGACTTGTTAAATTTGAAATGCATTTTTGACATCCAGATGTAGATGTGACATAGGCAGGTAGATATGGAAGCCTTGAGTTCATGGAAAAAGTCTGGCCTGTAGTCATTGGCACAGAGGTGGTATTTAAACCCTAGACCAGATCAAAGAAGTGAACGCAGACAAAAAGTAGAGGTCCCAGGACTGAGCCCCAAAGTTTAACCGTCAGAGAGATGAGGGTGAACCAGCAAAAGAGACTGAGGAAGGGCAGCCAGAGGGTAGGAGGGAAACCAGGAGAACATGACATCCTGGAAGCTAAGAAAGTATTTCAGAGAAGTTCACTCTATCCTTTCCGTACCCACTCGCAAAATCATATTGGAATACCAATGAGCAGAGAGGTGTTATTACAGGAATAATCCTGAATTCCTTCTAACTTCTCAATGAGAAAAATCATTGTCAAACTTTTCACCCATTTGACAAATACTTGTTAACTATCAGGTCTCCAGGTACTGTGCTAGTTGCTTGGAATAGAAGAATGAGCCAAAAAAGGAAGGAAGGAATGAAGGGAGGAAGGGAGGGAGGAAGGGAGGGAGGGAGGGATCCTGCCCTCAGAAACTGTACAGTCTGCTTAGAGAGAGAGATGTTAATTGAGTGGCCATTCACACTAATCATGGTTGGATCATAATCGCTAATCAAGGCTACAGGACTATGAAACAGGACAAGATTTCTAAAGGGGAGGACACGCACCTAAACAGCAGTAACATGAGTTTTGTACAAAGGACTGAGCTAGTTGGAGAACAAGGGACTCTTCTACATTTCTACATTTTTTCTGTTTTAAATAATGTTATTTCCAGCATACCACACCCTGATTGGGACACACCTAGTTTTTGAGAGGATGAGTGAAAACCTTTAAATTAGAAAAAGAAATACCAGCTTTGTAATCAGACCCAGGGCCCAACCTCAGCTGTGGGTCTGTGTCATTTTTGTATTCTCTGTGAACCCCGGTGTCCTCATCTGTACAGTAAGAGATAATAAAGGCTGCAGTCTTGGATTATGGTGAGGACTAAATGAGAGAAAATGTACAAAACACCTGGGATATAAATTCTTCCCATTTCTTGAGAAAAACAATATGTCAGTTTGTACATCTGTGACATTTTTCTTCCAGGATAATTTTCCCAAGATAGCTATTTGCTGCCAGTTTGCTCTTTTATGAGGCAGGGAGTTTTTAGTCTTTTTCCAGGGTATCTTCTTCCATTTGTCAGCATTCTCTCCTGAGAGTACATGTAGGAGCTCAAGTGTCTGCATTTAGGAAGTGCTGAGAAGACCAAAGCATCCCTGTGTGATTCCTGCTTGTTCTCCCAGTCCTTTACATAGAGAAAAATTCAGGTTTTTATTCAGCTATTTAATGGAAATTAGTAGTTCCTGAAAGCCACTATAAAAAGTGCAGCTTTCATGATCTCAAACAAAAGTAATGTTTGCTAACACTTCATGTCAATTTTACCAATATTTTCATGGAAATGTGTAGTCGTAAGCATGTTTAAATCATTGATGCAGTTTTTATTTTAACCTTTTTTAGGAAAAGAGAAAAATCGTCAACAGTCTTTCATTTTGATTTGCCTAGGCTAGTTTGTTCATATTTCTCCTTTTAATTAATGTAATTTAAAAAGGATAAAGAGCTGTGTTAAAATTTTGTGCATTAGATTATGGATTGAGATAGAAAATAATTAAAATTCATGAAAGGTGGCTGATTGCTAAAGTGGTAGAAAAAAAGAAAAGGAAGGCTTCTTTTCTGGATTTAAAATGTGTTGTGTTATTTTTCACAAGAGTTAGAAATGTGCCCATGGTCTGAAAAGCATTTGTGATAATCAAATCTTATACAAATGGATGAGAAAGAAGAGTCCTGGGGTGTGGAGGCCATCCTTATGTTTATCATGAACAATTTTATCAGTTCCGATTGTCCCTCTCATTCATTCTTCCCCCCTCTTTGAAAACCAAGTAGGGAGTAATGGTAACACCTACTATAGGTTAGGTACTGTGTTTTACATAAATACTAACTCATCTAATCTGACCTAAACCTTTGGTAGATGGACGTCTTCATTTTATAGATGAAGAAATTTAGTCTTTAGAAAAGGTGAGTGGCATTATTACCAAGGTCAGGAAACTAGGAGATAATGGATCCAGGTCTTTAAATGTAAAAAATACCTTTAAATTTAGGTCTTTTTGCTGGGCTCTTTCAATGACAATGCCCTGCTTGTTTGCGGGGGCAGGTTATTATAAATCTGGATTGGAAAAGTGGTTAGAAACTGCTGAGGAAGATCTCTTATGAGCATTTTTTTTACGAAGGCAGCTCCACCTTTGTGGATGCCTTATTTATTTTTACCTGCACTGTAGAATCTTCGCAAGTTTCATTTTTCTTTATGGTTTGGTAGGTTGATTTTGTTGTTTGTTAATTAAAAAGATAAAACTCTTGAATGTTTTCTTTGTTTTCTCCTTTTTAGGACAAAACAGATGCCCTTTGATCTCTAGTATTCGTTTAGGACTATCATTACTTCTTTGATGTTAAACATCCCTTTGTTTTAATATCATGGGTTTAGTAGATTGTGCTATTTTTTTAAATTAATTTACATAGCAAAAATAAATTGACAGCTGTGGTGGAGACTAGGAAGTTCCCCAATGTTTGTTTTTCTCTTCTTCCTGGGAATATATTTCCTAGCCCCCTTGCAGGGGGATTAGATCATGATACTAGTTTGACCAGTAGAAGTGATATCATTATCTTCAGGTTGAGACACCTAAAAACTTCAGTTCTCTCTTTTTCTGTTACCCTAACCTGAAAATTATATGTTAAGATCTCAAACACACACAAAAAAGGAACAGACTAGATCCCTGAGTCACTGTTTGGAATGGAGGTGCTGGGAGAGCCTCTGGACCTCTAGCCTAATTTACATGATTGAGAAATCAGTTTTTCTTGTGTTAGACCACTGAGATCAACAATTGTTACTGCATAATAGCCTAACCTAGCCCAACTAACATAATTCTTTGTCAGCCTCCTCTCCCCCATTTAAAAAATTTTACTAGATTTTGAAATCTAAATGTCAGAGACCGACACTTGGGTAGGTTACTTAAAACCATATAAATCTCCTCTCTCTCTCTCTCTCTCTCTCTCTCTCTATATATATATATATATACACACACACATATATACACACACACACACACACACTTTAAAGAACTGCATTCTCATATATCAAGATATATATATATGAGATATATATCTCATATTTATATATCATTAAAATACTAACACATGCACTTTTTTAATAAAATAAACTCAAGTGAACTTATGACCTTTATTAGATGTGATTTGAAGCTTTGGTGATATCCCTCATAGTAACTAGTCTTTCACAATAGCAGGGTCAGAAGGTACTGATCTGAACCAGCTAGGACTGGTGCTATCCTCGTGTTTTTTAAAGTGCTCTTAAGACAAAGATGCTAACATTACTCCGAGTGACCTAGGCCCGTTCTATCATCTCAGTATGCAAAAGTCTTCTATAGGTCCTAGGAAGTCCCTCTTTAGTTCATTTAAAATCCGTTCCTTTCTATTTTACACCTATGGAAATAGAGATTAAAAATTGTTCCTATGCCTGTCCTCATAGAAGCCCTTCCTTTAGGAGGCCACAGTCCTTGGTGTCACTTAACCTTGTCTTCTGTAAAGTAACCAGCACTGATTCACTTATCCTTTCCCCTTAACCCTCTAACAAGATTTTGACTAATGCTGGCTAGACTGGAGAGATGATTTGATTTTTCTGCACGTATGGAGCGGACACTTAGTCATGACCTGCCGGTTTCATGTTGGCCTGGTGCCCATACAGATGAGTCTTTTCATTCTGCATTTGTGTGAATGCTTTTCTCTTTATATTAATGTTCTTTCTCCTCCCTGTAACACCCTCCCTAGCAACTAAAATTGATCTTGTCTGTTTTAACAGTCTTTTCATTTATGGTTGTTGGATCTTTTCTGGATGTTTTTTCATTATTAAAAAAAAAAATTTTTTTTTGGCTTTCAACCTGACTCAAATCAGACTTTCCCTGATTTCTGGTCACCTCAGCCGCAATCAGTCTTGTCCTCCTTGTCCCTATTCCTAAATACTGTCTGCAGTTATGGTCATTTATGTAAATACCTTGCTGTCCTATCTAAGTAGAAAGTTCTGAAGGTCAGCAGTTGCACCCTTGTCTTCAACAACAAGAGTGTCCTGCATTCCACAGACTCCCATTAAATATCTGAGTGTCTCACATGTATTGCCTGTTCTCCCTCATCCATCGCCCAAGAAGCTTGCTGTCATGAGTGTGGGTTTCATCTGTTTTTGTGAAAACAGTGTGACTTTTGTCCCTATTTACCAGATCTCTGAAATTTCCGTAGTTGTTGCCTCACCTTGTCTAATACCTAATGGCATGTTTTCCAAAAATCCTGAATAGAATGGTCTCCAGGATAAAAATAATTATCACAAGGAATCGTCAATCTGTGGATGTGTTATTTCAATAATCTGTGCAAGGGCGATGCATAGATCCCCAGCGTCCCCACTGGGCAGAAGTCACAGGAAACATGCTGTCAAAAGGACTTCTCTTTAGCAACGTGCTTTGCACCAGCCCCCTCCTTTCTATAGTTAGACCTTTGAGAACTCTGCACAAGCTCTGTCATAACACGAGTCACACTTTTCTCTAATTGTTTGCTTAATTGTTTTCCCTTTTATTTCTGAGATCTTTTAAGGCAGGACCTATCTTTGTTTTGGTCACCATGATGTCCATCGGACCTAACACAGTAACTGACAAATCTTAGTTCATTTAATGAGGGACTGGATACATGAATGAGAGTTAGAAATGCTTCCCAGAAATATAGCTGTCTTGTCCTATAATGCAGCTTTGAAGCAGGAGGCCCCCAGTGCTTCTTGATCATTTTTACTGCTTTCTTTCCTAGTTTCATAGCAATTGAAAAGTATTTGTAGGAAGAGTGTGTCAGCAACTCACCCACATTACGTGTGATTTTGAGCTGTGCCCGAGGAATGGATATGATTTTGCAGTCTTTCATTTACCCACTTCCTTCTTGTCTTTTAAACTTGGTCTGATCAGTTAGCTAATTAGTGCCAAAGTTAACAATAAAAGCATTATTACTTCCATCACTAATAGCGGACATTTATTGAATGTTTGCTGTGTGCTCGGCTTGTACTAAGTGCTTCATGTTAATTCTCATTTGATCCTCAAAACAGCCTACTATTCTTGTCCCTCTTGTAATCGAAAAGAACCTCAGGCCCCGAATTGTAGTTAGCAAGTATCTGAGCCAGGGTCTGTCCCCAGGCAATCCACTCCAGACCCCATGTCATATTGTTACCTCCTATGAAGTTGATAGTCATGTGTCATATCTTTTTCAGAAAGATTAATCCCTATCACTTTATGTTATAGCTTTCCTCTTTATTGCTTCGCTATTAATCACTTGTGAATCACTTCTCATAATTCTTATATGATCATGCTGATGATAAGAAGGTCAGAGGATAGTAGGCCCAGATGAAGAAACTGGAGCATAGAAAGTTGAAATGATTTGTCCATGATCACCCCAGGGTAGGATGTCACTGCTTCCCCTTAGCCATTGGGGGCTTCATACTGTTATATTTGGCCTTCTACTTCTTGAAGGATGTTGAGGTCTCATTGAACTATTCGCTTCTCCACATGGTCTGAGTTTTGTATGAGGGAAACTTAAAGCAGAGTATTACTCATTCAATTGTATTGTTTCTATTAGTGAAAAATTATTCCAGGTCCCATGATTTTCACCATGAAAAGGTCTTCTGTGAACTGGAAAGAAGCATTCTGAAAGAAGTTATTAAGCATTATTAATACAGTTACCTATAACAAAAGACATAATTTAACTTCCCATATCCAACAAAAAATTCATCTGAAACTTCAGGAACTCCAGCTGGAAGGGCAGAGCTCATCTGAGTGGGTTCTTCAGGTGGGGAGGGGGTGGGGGAGTATAGGCCGGGAGCCAAGTTGACTGCTTTGTCTTCAGGGAAGCTTATGTGCACAATGGAACACACCTCTCTCTCACCCTCCCTGCCCCTCCCTCACCCTTCACCCAAGGAACCCACTCTGCTTCTTATCACAGGCATAGGGCCCAGAATATTGGCTCGTGCTCACCTCTCACCTGGCCCAGGATACTGTACTGGCAACATTGAAAGAACAATTGAATTTAAAGAATAAAGATGACCATGGAAATACTCAGAGAACAGAAACAATGGCCATGCTAGTGGAAGGAATGCCTTGGTGAATTTTTCTGACTTCATCTAAAATGTCAGAAATAACTGTTATTTATTGAGTATGTGACATTGTGTCAATCCTCACCACAGTTCCACTCAATATTTTTATTGTATTAAAACCTGAGCTAGGGGAGAGCAAATACTGTGCATAGAGAGAGAATAGGTGCCCAGAAAATATTTCCTGAATGAAGGGATGGTACAGATGAAGAAACTGAAGATCCCCAAAGTTAAGTTACTTGTGCAGGGTCACATCACTGCAGAAAACTAAATCAGGATTTGAACCCAGGGCTACCCAACTCTACAGAGTTCTTTCTTTGTGATTGCTTAGATAGGCCTCTTTGTTGGTGTGGGGAAATGGAGATTGGAGAGGCAAAGGTATCTAACAAAGTTGCAGCCTGAGGTCTAGGAAATGTGGGTTCTAACCCATCCATGCTGAAATCCTTATATGACCTTAGAAAATGCCCTTCTCCACTCAAAGCCTCAGCTTCCTAATCTGTAAAACGGAGAGGTGGAAGCAGTGCTCTGTGAAGGCCTGAGTGTCCTCAAATGCCCCTGGCAGATTTATACTTTGTCATCTCCCATGCTCACTCAGAGCTGGGGTCGGGTGTGGAAAGAGGAGTAACTAATTTACCCTCCAAGCATGTTGAGGAAAGTAGCCAAATGTGTTTTATTTCAGGGATGCACAAAAATTCAAGGACAACATCGTCTCAAGCTAACAAACACCCGACATGAAATGAAATGAAATGAAAGTTGAAGAGCAAAAAGAAAGTAGAGGCATTTGAAGGTTCGAAGTGGCTTTTGGGGAGGGGAAAAAAAAGAGCTGATTTCACTCCCGGATTGGTGCAGTATATAATCTGAAGCAGGCGCTCAGGTGGTTAACTGTGCCCAGATCTGATACCCTGCACATAAGAGTACCACTTTAAAAAGAAAAGAATAGACGTGTATCTTTAAAGCTTCTCTTCTTATATGTGATATTTTTTACCCCTTTGGACGTTGCATAGCCAGGGCCTTTGCTGCATCCAGCACGGGCTTTCTTCCTGTCTCCCTGGCTTGGGGATTATTGATTTGGAAGGCAAGGCTAATTTACATGTAAATAAATCTCAGCGCTGGGCAGTGAGGACAGGACGTCCAGATGCCGGGACTGACTGGCTTACGTCACGGCTTCATTAGCATGCGGAGGATGCGAGCACTGCAACAGCGACTTCTCTGGCACTACCACCAGCTCCGCCGCCGATAGTTATTATTATTTTTTGGCCCAGCTGCACATTTCCTGGTTCATTGGCTTGAGCTCTGCGACCAGCTGACTGGTTGGCCCGGGTCTGGCTCGGGATCAGTTGGTGACGCTGATGCTGGGGTCTGAGACTTCCTGCAGATTGACGAAAGCGAGGTTCTCAGGAAAGCGATCGGATCCACAGGAAGGGTAGAAGTCACACTTTTTTCCCTGCCTGGTGGCTCGCAGCAGGATCTGGTTCCAGCGGTGCTGTTTTCTGTGAGTGAATGCTTAGCAGCTTAGGCTTGAGCCTGCTGCTGACTTCAGGAAGGGTCCAGATTTGGAAAAGGGTTTCCACAAGAAGATGCTTTGGCTGCCTGCGGTCCTGCTTGCTTTCCTAGAAGCCAGGCTCAGGGAGAAAGTGAACTGGGGCAATTGACAAGCTCAGAGAGCCTGGCAGAAGCTACGGAGACTGGGCATTTCATCTTCCTTGGAGGTAGGTGAGGAATTTGCTCTAAATCACAAATTAAACAAGTGTATTTTCTAAGGAGGATGAGAACGCTAGATCCCAGAGGCTTTGCACTGGGAGAGGACATCAGGCCTCCATTATCTTAGCTAGGTGGAATTTTTTAGTGGCCCTGTGGCACATTTCGCCTTTCCTATGCTTATGAGAAAGCTCGATTGTAAAGGGACATGGCACAGCTATAGGGCTAAGTCCTGCTTTAGCAGCAACATTTCTTTTAAAGAAGAACAGCCGTCTTTTAAAAAATAATAATGAAAGGGAGGAAGGTTTAAAAACCAAACACCCGTGAGTGTGCTTGCACAGTAGTCATTTCAGCTTAGGATGTCAGCAACCATTAGAGAGTCTGAGGTATGGGGGCTTAGCTGAGACTTCCAGGTAAAGAAATGGCGCTTGAATTACTTAGGTTTAATTTTAGCCAATGCTTTCAGATTAGAAATGGTGACAGAGCCCCAGAATATGACTGCACAGCCCGGCGGAAACACATGACTCAGTGTGTTCTCTACATTGGATTTCTTGCAGGAATGTTCATAGTTAGGTCTGCTCCTATCTCTCGGTTTCCTGAAAACCAATCACAGCATTATTGATCTGCCGTGGAGGCCTTGGGATGAAATATTTAATCCCGTTATTGTTATGTGATCTTAGAATATGCTGAGGTCCAATGGGACTTTCATGAACCATAAATAATCTAGGCTACACCAAATCTCAGAGGGTAAGTGATCTGTACCAGATGCAATGCCATCACTGGGCCAGGCATGGCTCTTGTATAACTTAGGCACAAGGCTTATTTTCCCAGTGAGAGAGTTCTGCCTCAAGTCAGTGCATCCATGACCACAGTCACGGGAGGGCTCCAGTGTGCCATGAATGCGTAGACACAGACTGCCATGTACCCACACTGCAGCTTGCAAGGCTGCAATTTGCTTTGCTTGAACATCTTTTCCCAGAGAGTATTTTAAACCATCTCAGCGAGACTTAAACTAAATGAAACAACCCAACCTCCTTGCTGGAGGCCAAATTGCTCTAATCCTGCTCCCCGTCAGGCTTAGCAGCTGCCGATGGCTTTCATAGAGGGGTCAAGATGAGTGTCCCCATGGGCTCCAGAGTAAGTCACAACTTTGACAAATTACCATATTTTGGAAATTTGGACTTTAATGTCTTCTTGAGTGCTTGTAAAGGTTTTGCCTTTCCGTCAAATGCTCTTTCCCCTTGGGAACTCCTTTTTAATGTGAAAATTAAAACACGTTGGCTCCATCGGGTATTGTTGTCTATAAACAGTCATGGGGCAGCCAGAAACAGTAATGTGGCATGGTTTTAAATGGCAGGGTTATAAAGGCTCGCCATGCAATATAGGAGAAAAAATAGAAATACAGGAAGGAAGATGCATTCATGGAAGCTCAAGGAATAAGAAGGGAACTTAGGGATTAGACAGGATGGGATGATGTTTATCAAGGGCTCAGACTGTGGATTCAGAAAGAGCTAAAGACACTGAGAGCTTACCATTGGAGCACTAATTCCTGTCTTTATAATGGGGAGAGCAATAGAACCTAGAAGCAGGGCGATAGGTATAAGAAGTTAGTGGGATTACATATGAAAAGCACCTAGCATAGTGCTAACCACATAGTAAATGCTAAATAAATATTAGCTGTTATTGTTGTCAGTTACCTTTTTTATCATTATAATTATACCCATTGTTTTGAAAAACAAAATAGTCCACCGAAAAGCAATAAGTTTACATCCATTTGTCTGCAAAAAAGTCTTGCTAGCAGAAAAGGTGCTATCTCCAGTCATTGTCATGTCCAAATCCATTCCCACTCAAAGGAACTTTACACCTCTTGATTGAGTTGACAGAATAAAGTGTATTATCTAGGGCTGCTATATTTTGCAGAACTAAAAGTGCCTGGATGGTAAAATGAAAATCACTTAGCTCAGGCACTCTTGGGGACGCCCTCTTGTTTGGACAACTGACGAGTCACACGTCTGAAACTGCAGGATCCAGATCGGAATGGAGACATTTCTGTTTGCGGTTCTCTTTTGTCCCAACTTTGCATATGTGAGGCAGTTCTGTCCTTTTTTTTTTCAGTGCAGTTAGCATTTTCATGTCCATCTAGGGAGGTCTTTAAATATGTGCTTCACCTGCTGGTTGGTCCCTCAGAACTAATGCCACCATGTAGGTGGCTTCTGTTTGTGGGTAGACTGTGTAGGGAAGGAAGTAGGCCTCCCTGCCCACCTGCCCATGACCCAGCCCTCTGCTCTTGATTTGTGTCCCCTGACCCGATACGTCTTTGCCATATTTGTGCCCTTCCTCCTTCTGTCACAAGCATACTTCACTCACACGATTTGATGGCTGCTTCTCCCTTTCCTCCCAACATCTTTCTTTTAAACTTAGGTGAACTGGAACTCCAATGCAGGGGCCTGAAGGACAAACTAAAAGTGAATTAAAGAAGCCAGAGGAGTCTGGCATAGAGTCCTTTCTCAGGAAACTCAGAATTGGGACTTGATCATTGCTGGTTGCTTTTTGTTTTCAGTAGAGTTGTGTTTTGTGTGGAGAGTGTTATTTATACCTTGATAATAGCCCACCTCCCTTGCCCCTTGATGGTATATATGATCTTCAGAGAGTTGCCTAACCTCCCTGGACCTTGGTTTGTTCATGTGAAAATTGGAAATAAATCCCCTGGACTCATGTATTGCTGTGAATGATGACTGCAATGCCCTTGCCCAGTTCCTGGTGCCTACTAAGTATTGGGCTTTATTTCCTTCTGATGCTGAGGACTTTCACATTTCCCATTTAATCCCAATCTGCGAACACCAGGGGGCGGTAGTTATAATGCTCATTTGACAGGAAACTGAAGGCCGAAGAGGGAACAGAAACATAACTTACCCTAAATGACATGGCTGGTGACAAATCCTGGTACCCGTCTACTACGCATCAATTGCCGAGGCTGAATTACAGCAGGACTCTAAACCACCCCACTGTACCACTGGCCTTGAAGTAGCAGACACCTCTTTCTTCAAAAGCCCCAAACCGTGGTCTGCTCTCTTCTCTGTTGTTTTTCAAACACGCAAGAGTCAAAATGCCCTCTCCCTCAGAAAGGAATTCTAGGTAACAATTGGTTTAAGACCCACTAAAACCTTTCCCTATTCTTTTTTTCCTGTTCATAATCAGTAGCTTCTGGTGATTGTGAATGGCCACAAACCAAGAAACTTGGGAGCAAGGCATTGACAACATCTATCTTCCTCATTGATACTCTTGACTGACATATGCTATTTTGCCCTTGCCCTAGCCTGTAAAGATTTTAAATGAAATTTTCTCATTTTTATAATACCTTGTGTGTGTGTATGTGTGTGTGTGTAAATGAAGTAAAGAGAAAATGTTGGAACAAGGTCACACTGAGCTTCCAGAAGCATAAGTCTCCATAATCTCCACTGGGGACCTGGTCAGTTGAGTTTGGAGACTTGGATCTCTTTTTTCTCTGGCCTGTTGTTTGAGCAGTTCTTTGTTTGGAGTCTAAAACCTGGAGGCTTGCTTGTTTTATTTCCCTGGAGACACGGGAGAGGAGAAAAAAGAAGCAAGGAGAGAGAGAAAGGGAGAGACTGGATTGGAGGAGCTGGAGGAGGGGAGAGGGAAGATGGAATGAGGGAGCAGCTGCGAGAATACCAGAGCCATCCCCACTCCACTGGGAAGGGCAAAGCTGAGGAAGGTTCCCTTTGGGTGAGATTGCAATTCAGAAGACAGGCAGCTCTGTTCTTCTTCAACTAGAAATTCCTTTTCTCCTCTCCCCATCTGTCCTACAGAACTCATAGTGCAGCCATTTCAATTCCCAAAACCCAACTCATGGCTAACTCAGGGTGTGTTTTAAACTAGAGTACCACAGACCATTTTACAAAGCACATTAATTAAAAAGAGCACATTTTCCAGTACAATATGAACCTGCCTTTCCTGGGTGGGTATAGAGGGTAAACTTCCAGAGCACATTTGGCTACCAAGTCTGTAAAAATCAAGTTGGCTGAACCAAAGACTCTGTGTATGAGAGCCAACTCAGAAGAGGAACAGTAACACTGCAGAGGGCAGAGATTCCACAGGCATCACAGGTGGGACACGAGGGCATTGGGGAAGTTACAGCTTGCCTCATCTGGGAACGTGTTACCAGAACAGCAGCGTGAGCCTGTGCAAGGAAGAAGGAATTATGGTGGTTTCAGATGTCATCCTTCTTCCTGGTCCTGGCACTGGAGCTTCTGTGTGTAAATCATCCTGGGACACAGCGGGATCACAGGCACTCTTTACACCCTGGGACATCGGACCACACCCTGCCTGTCTGATGGATGACTGACTTGGGTTGCCTCTGTTCCTCTGGCACTGGAAGTGATTGACCCCAGGTCCTCCAGCCCTCCTTTGCTCCTTAACATCAGACCTTGCAAGTATTATCCAGCCCCATCTAGGGTTAAAAGTAACTGGGACAGGAATTCTTAGCATTTCATTTCAACTGGGCAGGATGCCATTTTTCCAGCTCTTTTCTTGGCATCCATTCTTCAGTTGTGAGTCCTCAGAGATGCTTGTTCATGAAAGTTCCAGGACTCAGCTGAAAAAAAAAACCTATGCTTTCTGTGGTCACAGGGTCAGATGTTTCCAGGGTAGCTGTTAGTATACATGTAAGTATATATTTTGGGTGTCTGTCTGTAGATTGTCTGTGTGATTGTATAAATATGTTTTAAAAAATAACTATTATGGATTGTGCAACTACTGTGTGCTAGCTGACATGAGAAACCAAGACTCCTATAAGTTAAGTAATTTGGTCAAGATTACACAGTCAGTAAAGAAAGAGTAAAGCTGGGATTTGAATCCAGGATCGTTGCAGTCCAAAGCTGGAATTACCAATATGTCCACCATTCTAGGCCTCCTTATACTTTTTACTGTAATATCATTTGTGAATGCTTTTCCTTTGCCTTCTATGGATCCCTCATTTGAGAAATACGTCATTATTTAGCTGCTGAAATAAAACCCTTTTGGTTGATTTTTTTGGTAAATTTGGAAACATCCAAGAGAATATGTCAGGCATAAACAGAACATGTGATTTCTTCATCCACAGCTTTGAATGTGGCTTTTAAAATGAAAAGGTGAGGTTGGTTGGAAAGTCAGTAAGAAAGGCTGAGATGAGGATGAAAAGCTGCAGACCAACAGAAGGAGCCCTTTGGAGGAGAGGGCGCATGGGACATTCTGCTGGACCACACTTGTGGCCATGGGCGAACCAGCTGGAGTCTAGAGAGAGCAGCTAAGCCTGTTGGCTCTTGATCCCCAGTTCTAGACAGACACATCAAATTCTAACTTTTAAAACTGTTTCCCCTTCCTGAGCCTCAGTTCTTTCTTTCCTAAATTAAAGGTCCTGAATCAAATGAACTGTAAGTTCTCATCCAGCACTGACCTTGGTAAGTGTAAACTTTAAGAATGAGGTCAGCCCTGTCGGTGGAAGTGTGTTGTTTGCATGGTGGGCCGCCCTTGGGTGGACAACTAAAAGGTCAGGTTTTATATCAGACCTCTTTGTTGACCATGTGTTGGAGTATGAGAATCAGTAGCCCTCCAGGGAATGACTCAGAGCTTCCTGGAAAAACATTGACCTTTGGATGTTTCAGAGGAGAGAAGATGGGGTGAGTGGTCCCCGAGCGTGTTGGTGCCGCTCATTCCCGCTCAGAAGCCCTCAGGGACCATGTTACACATGCATGCATTCTGCAGAGTGCTAGAGACCCAGGCTTCTCCAGTTTAATGTGCGCTCACCTGGGGGAGCTGCCAAAATGTGGATGCCACATTTTTCACAAATTCCTTGGTGATACTGATGCTGCCTCTTCTTTGCCACCTTTAAAACAGGAATAAAGTGTTCCACAGAAAAGAAAATTTAACTAAATTCAGAAAACCCAGGTTCTAATCCTAGTATTATCATTTCTTACTTGAGTGAACCTCAAAGAAATCACTTAGTTGCTCTGTGACTCAGTTTCTCCTTCTGAAAAGTAATACAAACAATTAATAACTAACATTTAACGACTGCTTACAGTTGACAGGCAGGATGCTCGCTGTTTTATATGCTATGTCTTATTTACTCCTCATGATAACCTTATGAGGCAGGTTACATTATCTTCTGCATTCATCAGAAACTAAGCAAAGAGAGGTTAAATAACTTGCCCAAAGTCACACCGCTAGTAAGTTACCAAGCTGGGATTTGAATTCATCCCATATAGCTCTGGAGCCTTCACAACTTACAGAGACAATAGATGTGAAGGATCTTGGAACTTATTTGTATATACACAATCATAAATAAATATATTCACTTACATGATATATATACTTATAAATATTTAGAGCACCTGAAATCATAAGAATTAACTGTGTGCCAAATGAGATTGTGTTGTTTTTCATTAAAAATGATTGTTTTGGTTTATATTAATTAAAATCAAATGCTTTGTGAAGCTTTGAAGAACACTGGTTTTTGCTCTGTTATCTTAGATAGTTCAGCGAGGGGGGAAATGGTAGCTGAGAGGAATATTTAGATGCATGGGAAGTTTTGGTTAACTGAGTTTCTAGTTATTTAGAATTAAATCTCATCAGTTTTCAATCTTCTTTTTTTTCCGTTTTTTCTTTTTGTAAAGTTGGACGACAGCTCCAATCACTTTTCTGCCTTAATAGAAAGAGCAGGGTTACCCAAATGAGAGTGTCTTTGTGATTCAGGGTATGGCAGCCATGTAAATAATTATCCTAAACCTGAATTCCCAGTGAACCTGCCTTGTAAGTGGAAGTCATATGTGGCTGATCATGAGCATTATATGACTTGGTATCTGTCATATCACTGGACAGCAGGCTGTGACTTAGCAAATAAACAGATGTCTGCTTTTTTCCCTTATTCCTCTTTGTTCTTCCCCTAGAAGCTTCATTTAAATAATAGGGAAAACTTTCTTCAGTGCGGGAAACTATTATTGGAATGGGTACCCATGTTTGAACCCCATCCTTAGAAATCTCCTGCCCGTGGTATCAGGATGGCAAAAATCTGGCACCTGCATCACTGGATGCTGGTCCAGTGCAGACCTCACTAATGACCACCACACTCTTTCTATCAAGACCCAACAGAACCTCAGAATCCTTCTCAACACAACACTCCAGGCAGCCTCTACCCATCAGTGATAGCTGGCCCTGAAGATTTATCTACATGCCATGTCTACCCTTGCAAACTCCCTAGAAGTTGGTTCTCTTTTCAGCTTAGTAAATATTTACTAAACACCTACAAATTGCTTAGACAGGCTAAAAAGAAATTCTATTTTCTACTTATTCTACATTTTATTCCTGCTCTCCAAAGTAGACGACCTACAGACTATTGAAAGTTTCAATTGACTTGTTGGTTAATTAAGGTTGTGATAGATTTTTTCTTTCTCTGATAAATACATCCTGTTGTTCTGATTAATATGGTTACTATTCTTAAGGCTTCTGTCACTTTTCATTACTAGTGATTATCCAGCTTTCCTGCTGTTATGCTCCCAGAAAAATACCTCCTTTACGTTGAACTGTTGTCTGTGGGCATCCTCTGGGCAATCCAGCCATTCAGCCAGTGCAGAGGGGATGACTACTCTTGGCTCAGCAACTGTGTAGCTCTCCCCCGACAGCTTATCCATCAAGATTCAGGAGTTCATTTAAATTACTGCTTAAGTCTACCACTTGCATTTGAGTTCATCATCTCAGAGGTCACCTAGAAAGCCTTTAAAGACTAGAATCTTGCCATGGATTGGAACTATGTATAGCCCACCCCCACTCTCACCCCCTCCCGTGTTTCCTGTGCAGGTTGGGCCACTTTGCACACCTGCCTCATTAGGAAGGAGGGTGAAAATACAAAGCAAAGAATTCACATGTTCATCACTCAACAACAGGAGCTTGGGTTCTTGCTAGAATGGCTTCTGAAAGGTGAACAGATGGAAAGCAGTCACTGGGCTTGATTTGGTCAGACAAGCTTGAACTTGCCTTCCTTTCACGTTGTCAATTTGGCTGCCTAAATACCAATGTGGTTTGCCTTTGCTATGCTTAAAAATTGTTTTAAATCCTTTACCACTGAATTGCTAACATTCAGCATCCTAAATGGTAACTATGATATCATGTGCTATTTTGAATTTTTAAAAGAACATTGCAGAGAGTGAGAAATAGAACATCTGCAAGATACAAGGCACTGTCTCTGGCCCTGTGGGGGACATTAGAGAAGACCTTTCACACTTAACATGTTCTCTGAACCAGGTGTTTTTAACTTAGATCCATGAGCATCAAAGGACCAGAGAAGACTGACAAACTTTTTGAAATTAAATGCAAAAATTTCTGTGAATGTGTATATGTTCATTTTTTAAGGGTGAGATCAGATTCTTAAAGACATAAAGTCACCCAAAAGGTTAAGAACTGCTAGAGTGGCTAGAAGATTGTTATAGACACATCCAGGAAAATCTCCATAGGTTAACATGAGACTGGAAAAAACTGTCCTCAATGGAAATACGAGGTCTGTCTGGAAAAAGTCCAACCATTGTTAATATAATGAGAACAGTTTGTGTGATATCGATGTAACCTGGCAACCAAGGAAAGTGAGCTGGAATGTGCATGGGTGAACAATGATGACTTCACTGTACTAGTCAGTGGAGGTAGTAGGCGCTGCTGAGTGAGCATGTGTACTGTGTGGCTGTCGCATTCAAAATTACTGAGCGAGTAGGGCAACAAATTTGCATCAGATTTTGTGTTAAGCTTGAACATTACTCTGTGGAAACTATTCAGATGATTCAAAAGGCCACAGCTATGGACAACTGGTGATTGGTAGTTTCAGCATGACAACGCACCCGCTCACGTATCATGTCTCATGCAGAGTTTTTTGGTGAAACATCAAATCACCCAGGTGGCTCAGCCCCACTACAGCCCAGATTTGGTGCCCTGCAACTTCTGGCTTTTCCCAAAACTAAAACCACCTTTGAAAAGGAAGAAATTTCAGACCATCAATGAGATTCAGGAAAATATGATGGGGCAGTTGATGGCGATTGGGAAAACTGTGTGACTACCAAGGTGCCTACTTTGAAGGGGACTGAGGTGTCATTATCCTATGTACAGTGTTTCTTGTATCTTGTATCTTCTCCAATAAATGTCTCTATTTTTCATATTACATGGCTGGCTGGATACTTTCTAGACAGGTCTCATACTTTTCTCCATGGCTGCCCCCAAGTAATGCTAAGCTCTGTGGAGCTGGAAGGAGAATTTCCTTGTTGCCTTCCATTTTACAGATGAACAAATTGAGGACTGTGGTCTCAGATACCAGGGCCGCAGGTATACTTATATCTTCTGTTTCAGATACTTTTCATTATTCATTTAACAATGTTTTGAACATTTACTTTGGGTTAGGTTAGGGGTTTTCAGTCTTTCTATACGCAAGGCATTCTTTGAAATATTGGACATTTGCAATACATTTAACAGAATTAAATTACACTACAGTTATGGTTCAGTTCTCAGCCATTCTTGACAGAAAGCATATTCCCCTCTGCCCTAACCTTCCTTTTTCACATACTTTCATTTAATCCAGGAAAAATGGCAGTCTTTCTTTGGTATATAGTTTTGATGATACACTACTGATCATGTAGTTAACTCACGCTCTACCTTTTTGGCATCATTGTAACAAAATATAGTTTCAATTATTACAGAAAATAAATAATAAAAACTTTTACTCATTGATCCTGCTGGTTCAGAGCTATCAAGCTATGTTCTGGGCTTAGGCATTTGAAAGTCAAAATTTTAAAAACCACCTTGAATACTCATTGTCCTAGATACAAGGTAAGGCGCTTGACCTTACAGAAGTTACATTACAGTGGGAAAAATATAATAGACATGTAAACAAGTAATATAGTTTCTGATGGTGAAAAATGTAAGAAAAAAATTAAGAATAATAGAATAAATGGAGACTGAGAAGGAGCAATAGGACATTTTTCATAGGGTACCTTGTTGGAAGTATCTACGAGTGAGGAGATGAATAATGAAAAGTAGACCAGGTCATAAAGAGCGGAGGGGGCGATATGCCAAGCAGAGGAACAGCTGCTGCAAAGCAGCTAAGAGAAGGATGGCCTTGGCAAGTTCAAAACACAGTGAAAGGTCAATGAGGCTGAAACGTGGCAGACAAGATGGGCGGTGGGACAAAATAAAGTTGGAGAGAGAGTAAGGGGCCAGATTATAGATTGGATCTTGTAGACCAGGATCAATGAGTGTGTATTTCATTCTAATTGCATAAGCATGCCAATGGCACATTTTAAGCAGGATTGTTGAGTATTATCATAATCATTTTAAAAATAAACAGCTGATAGAAAATAGATTCTAGAGTAGCAAGACTGAGAGCAAGGAACTAGAAGTAACTGTTGTCATAGCCCAGGCAGCAGATAATGATGAAATAGGTGAGGGGAGTAAAGTACTGATATAGTGAGAGGAGGTGATGAACAAATGACTGAGACTTATCCCCTGTACAAGGAAATCCAGAGTCTGGGATTGTGGTGTTCACTGTATCAACTACACCAGGCATGTGAGGGCCTTGCTACGTCCAATAGGCTTTGGAGCTGGGTGGCGGGGGG
>PVJD01001572.1:0-66589 GCA_004026545.1 Mormoops blainvillei | reverse complement strand
AACCCTTTCCATAGATCCAGCTTGAAGAAGAAAAGTCAGCATCTTGCCTTTTTTACCTATCCTTGCTTTGGGAAACCCTGAGAAAGTTTTGTTTTTCCCTTGGACTTGACCAAAGCAGGGCTCTCCTGAAAATAACGCCTTTCCCTATTGCATCTAACTCAGTCTGAATTGAGAGACTTTACTCCCAGTATCAATTTTTGGGAAACACCCAATTTCTTGATGCTCTTGTTTCCTGAGTCCGCTGGGGTCATCTTGAGCCTTTGGCCTCATTCACTGAGGAACATGGATTTCTGGGAAGTTTTTGCCTTGAGCCCTTCAGCACGAATAGTAAAGGGCCCCTGTCAAGTTTCGAAGGGTGTGACCATTGCCAGAATCCCCACAAGCCAAGCCCCTGAGGGATGTGCTTGCCAGCTGGCCCCCGTCCACTCCAGAAATGACTGGATTTCAGTGCTTCTCTGTGTACAGAGCTGGCTGAGTTCCCCTGGATGAAAGGCGGCCTAATATAAACTGAAAATGTTATTAATAAGCAGCCACTTAAGAATTTCCTATGACTTGCCAGTGATTTGGGGGCCTCTCTGTGAACAGGGAGAAAAGCATAACTTGTTTTACATGGATTAAGGGACCAGTGCAGTCAGTCTGAAGGGGCCTCAAAAAGGCATTCAGGCGTTTGGTGAAGAGCTCTGGGGTCCAGCAGATTTGGGTTTGCATTTTCATTTTTATCGTCGCCTAGCTGTGAGACTTGGGTAAGTTCCAGAAACCCTGTGAGCCTTGGTTTTACCATCTGTAAAATGAGGATAATAATAATTTTGATCTCAAACTGTGTTTTAAGGTTTACATGAAGAAAACATGTAAAGTGCTCAGCACAGAGGTCAGCATCTGCTTAGAAAATATTTTCTTCAAAAGAAGAGTTGGGAAAAATCATATCCTAGAAATGGTACCAGCAGCGTTTACCTCTCCCCTGTCTTGGTGGGAAGTGAAGTAGATTTGAAGTTGTAGGCACTCCAACACCTAGTAGTACAACCACAGCACATGGCCTGTCTGGGCTTCACCTTCTTCATCTATAAAATGGTTGTAACCACCCTTGCGCTTCTGACTGACCTCACAGAGATTTTTGGCAATTCACAGGATTGTCTGAATTAAAAGTGCGTGGTAAGCTCTAAAGTGATTGATTAGTCCCAGGGGTCATTCATTTAATATCCAGCCTGTCTGCTTGATTGTATCGTGGTAAGAAAAAAAGATTACTTGTGTGACCTGAAAATATTAAAGCATGGTAAAGGTTTAGTAGCCATTCAGTAAGAGTGGTAACGAAATTTGCCTCGCTTATTCTGGCACACATTTAGTGTCTACTAGATGTGTCATAAAGACACAAAAATGACTTGTTCATCTCCTGTTTTCCATTGATCTGTTTCCATCCTAACTAGAATGTATTACTAGGGCCTAGATTGACTTCTAGGGAGCAAGAACCATGATGATTTTTATTTACTTGTTTGTTTCACTTTATATCCCTACACATAGCATAGGGTCCACAAACATAGGCAGGTTTCACCATACCAAGCATGCTGTATGTATTAAGTTATTTAATTCTAACAGCAACTTAAAGAAGTGGCAGAGTTAGGTTTCAAACCCAAGTCACTGTACCTCCAGAATCTAAGGCCTTAATCCACTACACTTTATATACTATCTTGAAGTACTTAGGGCACATTTAGTGTCTCATCTCTGGTCTACATGAGATTAGCCAGCTTGTGCCACAAGGTAGGTAGAGACTTAACAAGACCCTCAGCAGATGGCACAGAAGAGAAAGAGAGAAGGGCAAACAGATATTCTGTGGCATCTTCCAGTTCTTGCCTTGAAGTTTGGAGGCGGAGTGTTAGAATGGTCTGCAGTCATTTCTCAGAAGAACTTGTCTACAAAGGAGAAGCTCTAGGAACTTGCTGTGCTAAGTGTCCAATGAAGCAGACAAACATACTGTAAAATCACTGTTAACCTGTGGACAAACTGAAGAGGAGTAATCTATCCACAAGGAGTAACCACCATTCACTCACCTTGGTTTATCTTCGCAGGGCAGTGGGGCTGACAGCAGCTAAGGAAATCGGAGCTGCTCTAGATTTGCACTGCTTTTGGTAGAAATATGATGAGGCAGGTAGCAGTGTTGCCATGGAGACACCATCAGTGGCCAAGCTCTTGTCCTTTGCAGGCTCCCTCTGCCTACTCATCACATGCTGAATTAGCTAGCTGGTGTTTGGTGGGCAGGTTCCTCACTGGCTACGAACACGTTTGCAATAAAGTCAAGACTCCTTCCCATGGATTGCGTGTGTCGGTCTCCAGCTGCCATCTTGTCACCCTCTAAGACTCCTCTCAATACCTTGATGACACCATATTCTCTCCCACTGCCATACCTTTATTTACCTGTCAGAAATACTCCTTCCTCCTCTTTTTGCCTAGTGACCTACCACTCAGCACCCTTCAGGTGCAGCTTTCTCAGGGAGGCCCTTTCTAACTTCTCATTAATAGGAACTCTCTGTAGCACAGTGCCTGGCACGTGGTACATTTTCTGTTACTCATTGGCCTAACAGCAAAGTCAGGGTTATTTTCACTTTTGTTTGTTTTAAAACTTATTTTGAAAAATCACAGTGTTACATAGAACTTACAAGAATAATATGGTGACATTCTATACACCCTTTTAGATTTCTCTGTTGTTAACATTTTGCCACATTTGTACTCCTCTATCTCTTTCTGTCTCTCTCTCTTTCCCCCTCTTTCCTATCCCTCCCTCTCCCCACCCCACATTCACACCTTATTATTATTGCTGAACCATCTGAGAATAAATTGCAAACATTATCCTTTCCCTGTATATATTTCAGCATCTATCTCCTCAGAACAAGGGGCATTCTCTTAAACATCCCCACAAGTACTCTTCACTTTGAAAATTGTGGTCTAGCTCTTTGTGGCTATATATATCTTTGTGTCCCAGTGAGACCAGGATTCTTTACTGTTTTTGTTTGTTTTAATTCCTTGCAACACCTACCAGAATACATAGTCCATAGTAGATGTTCAGTGAATTATTGTTTAATAAGTAAAGCTGCCAGCAGCAAATATTTTTGGCATTCTCTTCTTACCCCTTGGCACTCACCATTCCAGTGTCCTCTGACCCATGGTTCCTCTCTCAGTAGAAACTATAGCCTTTTGCTTGAGCCGGCCTGTCTTGCATGTGGGGTAAGCCAGAGGGTCCCAAGAGTGGTCCTCACCCAGGGACTGTTGGGAATTGGTGGATAAGTACCACTGCGTCCTTGACTCTCCAATGGAACACCTCTGAAGAATGTTCTGTGCCACCTCCTAGACCCCCTAAGCTGAAATGAGTCACAGTCACTGTTGCCCAAAGCTACAGCCTGCTCATTACCTCGTCATATGTTGGCATCCTTCCCTGCACTGCTTTCCTTCTCCAGTTCCCTATCAGGACTTGTTGGGATTACCTCCCAAACTTCATTATGCTCAGGTACCTTTTGAGGATCTGATTCTGAGGAAATTCAATTTATGACCACATCCCTCCATTGCTGAGACATCATACTTGTAAATAAAAGTATGGCAAGAGATGTCCAAGATATGAAAAGTCATCCGGGAGATTTATTTCTGAAAGAGAATGTGTTTCCACTGCTCAAAAATTACAAGATTTAAGTAATCTAAAGCAGGACACTGTATATTTCTTCACTGAAGTATGAATTGACACATGAATTAAGAGAGGAAACAACTGCCGCTGAAAATTATCCTAGACCAGCTTTGGCAGCACCAGGGAGAGAGAAGCTCCTCTTGGTGCAGATGGCCAGCGCTGCTGGAGCCCGGGCGGAGGGCAGGGAGTTCAACAGGGCCAAGCAGCAGGATTTTGGCTCTCAGAACACAGCAGCCTCCTACCCAGCTGGCCCTGTCATGGTCTCCACCCTTTAACTTCTGTGTTTATTAGGAAACCATTATTCCTTTCTCATAGAGATATAAATCTTGCTCCTAGACATGGCAAGTGTCAAGGGTCATACCTGGGTCCCTCGTTCAGACTGCCGGGAGAGAGGGGAAAACCAAATATTGTGGCTGGGAGATAACAGGATATGCTGACATCTAGGTATCAATACAGAGGGCTATAAGAATTCTAAAAAGAAGGGAATTCGGGAGAATGGAAGAACTTTCTTACACCCACGAAGATGGCACCATCCCCTAAATTTTACATCTGTGCTTGAGCTTTGGGACAGGCAGTGGCTCAGCCAGTTTGGTCACTGTCATCAATGTAGACAGTGATGGGAGAGGGAAGGACACACACCACCTCCTGAAAATGACTCATACCACACTCTTCCCCACCTCAGAGCCTTTGTACTTGCTTTCCCTGTGCCCAGAAAACTCTCTCCCTGGTTTTCCTCAGAGTCACCTCATACTCAGTCTTCTAGTCACAACTCAGATATCACTTCAGTGGGGAGTCCTCTCTCCTGGTCCATCCTTAGCCCCTCTCTTTCTCCTCTCCCTGTTTGTTTCCATTATGATACTTATTGCAATATATAAATGGAAAATTTATCTTTGTTTACCTGACTGTTGTCTATCTCCTTCTCTTGACCCTAAGCTCCATGAGGTTAGAGATCTTATCTCTATCGATCTCTGCTTCTATGCCCAGAATCTTAGTACAGTGTCTGGCACACAGTAGATTCTCAACTACTGTTGTCTGCTTGGATGGTTGGTTGGTAGATTGAGTGTTTCAATGGATATGGGTGGATGGATAAGTGGATGGATGGATGGATGGAGATGGATAAATAGATGGATGAATATGTATGTATGTATGTATATATGTACGTACATATGTATGAAAGAAGAGATGGATGAATATGAATGGATGGTTGGATATGGATGAAGAGAAGGATGGAAAAATGTGCAGAAGAAAAGAAGGAAGATTTGGCCAGCTGAAACAAGGAAGGAAGGAAGATTGGGCCATCTTAAACAAGGTGGTAGAAAGAGCACTGGTTTTGGAGTCAGAGAACATAGGTTCTAATCTGTATGACTTCAGCCAAGTGGCTTGTAAGTTCATAGCCTAAATTTTTATAGTGGTGAAATGGATAAAAATGCCAATTTTACAGGACTGGTGAGAATGAATAAATGAGATAAACTATGTAAAAATAATATGACTATAATAAATCCTTCATAAGTGTAAGGAACTATGTTAATAGTAGAAATACAACCCCTGCGTTCATCCTTCCCTGCCATCCTCCAGCACCAGAGCACCTGTTGGAGTGGAAGGCGGGAGCCAGGGCCCTGGAAGGCACACCTGTTATGTGGAGTCCTTGATCCTTTGGGAGCAGACTTTCACCTCTTGGAGCACCCTCATTTCACTTCAGGCCAGCCCCCACAAATATGTTTTTTCCTGCCTTCCTCTCTGCCATTCTTATCCACCACTTGTGTTTTGGGGGGTGTGGAAGATGGAAGCTGAAGCCCTGTGTGTGGGGGTTGTATAATCCTGTGACCCAAGCAGTTTTGGAGAGGAACAGCTTGTGTTCTTTATGACAGCTCAGTTTTGACCACTCTGACTTATTCATGGTGGGAGCAGGATTAGCTCAACAATATCTTAGGGCAGGGGGACATTGTTTCTGGCTCTTACTGGCTCACTTAAGCACAGCAGGGTCATGCCTTTTGTGTTAAGTACAGCTACTGTCTCTTTATTCACCTACTTCTGGGCAGCCTGCAACCCAGTAAACACTCTCTTCACCCAAAGCAGTTATTTACCTCCCAAGGTAAAGGTGTTCTCAAAGACAGTGAACTCAGAATAATTTTTTGGCTCATTTTAAGCTGGTGCTTTGCATGGCATGTGAAAAGATGATGCTCTCTCAATGGAAATCCAAGGAAACTGGGCATCAGAACAGACTGAAAAAGCCATACTCCTGTCCAGCTGCTCCTGAGCCCGTCCTGCCAGGACAAGTCTTTTGGGTGGTTTGAGGGTCACCTGTAAGTTATTGCAGCACTGAGAGCATGTGACTGGTGTACAGAGATGCAATTCAGAGCCAATGCTTGGTGGTTTTAAATTATCCATGCCTCATCTTTCCCCACTTGCACAGAAAATTGAAAGTTGATAGATGTTGAAATCTGGTTTTCAGATGTTTTTTATCTGAGGGACCTAACTGAACTCTGAGATACCCATAAATATATATATGCAATCCCCATGTTGCCGGTATCTTCCAGACTATGTAAATAAATTCTCTGATCCTGCTACAGGGCACCAGATCAGAACAAACCCACTTATCAGAACTGAATAATGCACAGCTATTGGCTGAGAGAACTGTGTGTGCACATGTGGGTGGCTCTGGCTCATGTCTTGTCATTCCAGGCCAGAGCCTTGTCTCTTGGTACTCGCTGATGGCGAACACGTAGAACGAAATCTGGTCTCCAGTTTCTTAACACAAGGGAAAAAGAGGACCAGCAGCTGTTTCTGTTTAACAGTGATTATCTCTGGGACTGTAAGTGTTTTGAAATATTTTTCTTCTTCTGGCTTATCTGTATTTCCTGATCCCTTTCTGCATTAATTGTGTGTTGCTTTTTTTTTTTTTTAAGGATAAGGAAGCAGTAAATTTAAATTATAATAAGGAGAAAAAGATTTCCTCTTATTAAGAATAAAAGGAGTTATTCTTTGCCTTTAGTGAGCTGGAGTCATGGAAGAATTTAAATACCTAGGACACATCTGTTATTTAGCAAAAAGCTGTGGAGGCCTTTGGGTTATTTTAGCACTTTGTCTTTAACAAAAGTGTATTTTCCCACGCCTGATCTCAGCTGACTGAGGCGTTGCCATATTGAGTTCAGCATTGTGCATATTCCTCATCAATCACTTGGTTTGTGTTGGGGCTGAGCCACTCTCTAAGCAGTCTACCCCTTGATGCTATGCATAAAAGTGGCCTGAACCTGATCTGGCCATGGACTTGGGACAGAGAAGCTCATACCACAGGTGAGGTGAAAGGCTGGAGGACAGATGGCAGGGCTGGCAATGAGAGACACCATTCTGGTGGCCGGTGTAGTCCTGCCTCTCACCAGCACCTTTTCACACACATGCCCCAGTGGGTACCCAGCTGAGGGACAGGTGGGCTTAGTGATACAAGCGTTTAAGATATAGTGGTTGGAAGGAGTTGGCATAGACCCCCTGAAACAGTTTTTTTTTAAATGTACATTGCCCAGAGTTATGTGGGTAGGACGCGCACTGGTTTTCAGACTATACTCTGCAGCGCCTTCTAACTTGGAGGCTAGCTACAGAAGAGTGTCTTCCAAGTGTGGTCAGAATCACCCAGGCTCCTGGTGGAAGTGCGCTTCCTGGGCCCTGTGTCAGACCCGTCTAATCAAGGTCCCTGGGGTACATCTCTACTCCTGAAGCATCTCCCTGGAATGTCTTGGTAACCAGCTATGCAACTTCCCATGACTAGAATCATTATTTATATACAGAGTTTCATTATTAGGAATTGTCTTTTAAAAGTCATCAACAGTCTCAGTCTCTCTCTCTCTCTCTGTCTCTCTTTTCATCATCTATCAAATTATTAGGCACCTATTTCATATTTTGATAAATACTGGAAATAACCTTGAGGAATCCAAGGCAGTGTCCTGGCTTCCATACTTGTATCTTTGGAACCTTGGGACCTTAGGACGATGGAAATGCCTGGAGTTGGGGAAGGAAGTTGAGCATGAGAGAAATTGAGTTCGCTGTCTCCTTTCCTGACATCAACATGGGCAGCTCTGTGTTATATATTGAATGCATTTCCATATGTGAATTCTTCTGCAAAAGATATATTCCTCTCATTAAAAAAGGCGGGGAGAGTGAAAGAGAGAGAGAAGGAAAAATTTTTAAAGGGACTTGATGATTACAATCCCATCCAAATCTAGAATGCTGTAGTTTATGACTTGAACTTGTCAGAATCATGATAAAGGAAGATTTCTTTTTGCCTTCATTCTATCACTTCTCACACAAGCAAGACATGATGGTTCAGAGTTTAGTGTTGTAAATAACCTGTCAACATCTCAAGGATGAGAAACCCCCCAGGCACACACCCAATCTTTTTATAATGAATCCTTCCGCATCATCGTAGGTAAGTTAATTGATATAAATTGTTAGTCATCCTCCAAACAATGTGGTCACCAATACAGATGACCAGAGTACTTTGAAATGGTTAAAAGAAGAACCTCTACCTGCAGATATTGTTTATTCCATGGAAGAGCAGATTGTGGCTTTTGAAAGTGAAAGCAAATGAATTAATAGCTGCAACTTCTTGTGCGGGGGCTGGGGGTGTATGTGCAGGGGTTGTTGCTGGGTAGAGGGAAAGAAGAAGAGGGAATGCGGGATCTCTGCTCTCTGAATCATGCCTTATTCCTTAAACTTGTCATTCACAAATCCAATTATGTGCAGGTAGAATGTCAACTCTGACAGAATGGAACCAATGCACACTTTATATGGTTGGATTTTTTTTTAAATGAAATCCTGCTTTAGTAGCAGGTTCTATTTTCATAAATGTCTATTTGGGGGGAAAAAGACCAAATCATATACTTCCCCACGCACTCCTGAAAAGCTTTAATCAGCGTGTCGACAGAGAGAGCTGTTGGATGTTGTGCGCATTTTGCCAAGGGGGGGGGAGAGACACAGGAGGGTCAGGAGAAAGCCTCTTGGCTTTACCTCTGACCCTCTGCTCTTTTTGAGCATCTGGGCCTTGAGTTTCCCATTTGTAAACAGAGGTTATTAAATTAGTCTTTCCAAAGGGTGTAATGAAACCACTCTGAGGTTGAAAATTCTTTACAAATAAAAATGCTTTGCCACAGGAGTGCCTGGTAGTTATAAATGAGGATGGAAGGCAGGCAGCTGGCAGGGGAAGTACAGGGTCCTCCTGGCTTCGATTTACCACTTTTATTTTCTTTCCTTTTTTTTTTTCCTCTTTGGTTTTGATTTTTCTGAATGTGTTTGCTGGTCAGGAATAAAAGAGTCTTCTGTGGTTGGAATCAGGTATGCTGTCTATAGGTAGTTGTTTTTCTTTAAAAGTCAGATAGATCCTGCTTTGAATCTGTTGTGCTTGCTGTTTAGGGCCAACTTTGAACATATTGTTTAACCTTTCTGTGCCGTTGTCGTCTTCTCTGGAAAGTGGGGCAGTATTTTCTTTCTTGGTGTATGAAGCTGGACTCCTTCGTGTAATGTTTAAGAAAGTCCACTACTGTGCATTCTGCTCGTAAATGCTCCCCTCCCCAATCCTGATCACCCTCCTGCCTCATCTTTCTTGTTTTCCATAGCATTTACTGCCTTTCACCTACTAAATAATTGAATTTGTTAATGTTTATTGCTTATTGTACATTTATCCCCCTCCAAGAACGTAGGTTCCGTGAAGGCAGGGATCTGTGTTTTGCTGAGATATCTCAAGTGCCTAGAGCAGTGCTTGGTAGGTGCTTGATAGTTATTTGTTGAATGACTACATAGGGCTTTTAGCCCTCTCCCCTTTCTTTTATGTTCATGCTCCTACTCAGTGAGACTTATTCTGGAACTGGTTCTATAATTCTATGTTTCATGTTCTTCTTATCTTTTTCGTTCCTTCTGGAGCTTTATTTAATTCATTAGATCACATCAGTCCAGCTTTAAGTATTGTGCTCTTCCCTGCACTGCTGAATAAGCTTCACTGATGAATATTCTAGAATCTGAATTTGGTTAAAAAAAAAAAAGGAAAGAAAGAAAAGAAAAGAAAAGAAAGAAAAAAATTCCTCTACTTTTTGTTTTAAAAGTATGACTTTCTAGTAAAAAAAAATTAGTCACCAAAGAACTACCTAAATTTGCTTAAAACTTTTTTCTTAAGTCATAAGCTGGCATCAAAAGTTTTGGAGGGGAAGGAAAACCCGACAACTTCCCAAAACCTCTGACTTCTTAAAAGTAGCTGATTAGTTAGTTACTGTTAAAATGAGCTCTGACTGTTTTTAAAAAGGAACAGCCAGGGTTTGGATGAAACGTCTTTGAATTTGGAGATGCAAACCAGATCCACGTGTGCATCTGTCTGTCTGTATTTTGGGTCTGATAAAAAGCAGGAAGTGGGAGAATCTGACAAGCCCGATTTAGCTGGACTACACTGATTTTTTTTCTTCAGTACATTTTGGTGTCAAAATTCAGGCACAAGACATTAAATAGGATAAAGACAAAAACCAACTGATCACCTCAATGAGTGCTAAAAAAGCAGTCAAAATGCAACACCCTTTTGTGATTTAAAAAAGAAAAACACTCAGCAAAATCGCATAGCAGGAAACTTCTTCAATGTGATAAAGGACAAAGGACTACTAGTCACCATTGTACCGGAGGTCCTAGCCAGGGCAATAAGGCAATAAGGAAACAAAGAAATAAAACTGTCTCTTCACAGATGACAAGATCTTGTATATAGGAAACCCTAAGGAAAGTATACACATACTATTAGAACTAATAAACAAGTTCAGCAAGATTGCACAACGCAAAATCAATGTACAAATATCATTTGTGTTTCTGTGCAGTAACAGTCTGAAAAGAAATTAAAGAAAATTTTATTTACAATGGCATCAATAAGAATAAATTACTTAGAAATAAACTTAACAAAAGAAGTGCAAGATTTGTAATGGAAAACCACAAAATAGCATTGAAAGAAATTAAAATATACTGAAATAAATGGAAAGACATCCTTTGTTCATGGATTGGAAGACTTAATATTGTTAAGATAGCAATATTCTCCAAATTGATGTACAGGTTCAATGCAATCCCTATCAAAATCCCAGCAGGATTTTTTTTTTTTGCAGAAATTGGCAAGCTAATCCTAAAATTTATATTTAATGATGCAAATGCCAGGGGCCCAGAAGAACCAAAGCAATTTTTTAAAAGAGGAACAAAGTTGGAAGACTCCCACTTCACAATTTCAAAACTTATTACAAAACAACCATAATGAGGACAGTGTAGTACTGGCATAAGGATAAACATACAGATCAATGGAATAAGATTGAGAGTCCAGAAATAAACCTTTAAATTTATGATCAGTTGATTTTTGACAAGGATGCCAAGACAATTCAATGGGGGAAAGAATAGACTTTTAACAAATGGTGCTGGGACAGTTGGATAGCCACAGGAGAATGAATTTGGACTCCTACTTCACACCATATGTGAAAATTAACTCAATGGGACATAGATCCAAATATATAAGTAAAAGCTAAAACCATAAAACTCTTAAATGAAAATACAGGAATAAATCTTCATGACATTGGGCCAGGCAGTGGTTTCTTAGATTTGATACTCAAAGCACAAGCAACAAGAGAAAAAAAAAATTAGACTTCATCAAAATAAAAAAACATTTGTTCTTCAACAGATATCATCAAGTAAGTGAGGGCAACCTACATAGTGGGAGAAAATTTTTGCAAATCATATATCTGATAAAGGATTTGTATCAAGAAAATATATAAAGAATGCTTACAACTTAATAATAAAAGAAAAATAACAATTTTAAAATAGATTAAGGATTTGCATAGACATTTTTCCAAAGGAGATATATAATAAGCATATAAAAAGATGCTCAACATCATTAGCTATTAAGAAAGTACAAATCAAAACCACAATAAGATAACACTTCACGCCTATAGGATGGCAACAATCAAAAAGAAAGACAATAACAAGTGTGGCAAGGAAGTGGAGAAAATAGAATGCTCATTCATTGATGGTGGGAATGGAAAACAGTGCATATATTTTTGAAAAAATGTTTGACAGTTCCTCAAATTATTAAACTGAAAGTTACCATATGACCCAGCAATTCTACTCCTAGGTGTCTACCCAAGAGAATTGAAAACATATGAATACACACACACACACGCGCGCGCACGCGCGCACACACACACACACACACACACACACCTGTACATAAATATTCAGAGAAGCATTATTCACAAAAGTCAAAAAGTGGAAACAATCCAAATGTCCACCAACCGAGGAATGGATACACAAAATATACAATGGAATATTATATTGCAACAAAAGGGAATGAAGGATTGACACATGCTACAACGTAGGTGAACTTTGAAAACATCATGCTATATGAAAGCAGCCAATTTCAAACGTTTACATATTGTGTGATTCCATTTATGTGAAATTTCCAGAATAGGCCAAACCATAGAGATGGAAAATAGACTAGTAGTGGTTGTCAGGACTTGGGGGAAAGGGAATATGGGAAGTTTCTGCTAATGTGCACAGGTTTTCCTTTGGGGGGTGATAAAAATTTTCTAAAATTAGTGCTGGTAATTTCACAACTCTGCATAGACTAAAGGCCAGTGAATTGTATACTTTTAAATGGTGAATTTTGTGGTGTATGAATTTTATCTTAATGAAACTGTTATCAAAAAATTTAGACACATGGGGATTAGGATTATGGACTCTTCATTGCCTTTTGTAAGGTGCCACTGGAACAAATCATAAAGATGAGAGTATACATATAGCAGCTTATTTTCTGAAAAATTTTCTCCACATTTTTCTTCTCTATGTTATTGATGGAAGCTAGAAATGCTTTTGTGTTGTTGACATGAACCTTTTTATTGCTTCATCATTTGCGTAGCAATGGAAAATGGAGCAGATGGTAACCTTAAAAAGAAATGGTCAATTTTGGGGAGAGATTTTATCATTGGCTGCTACCTTTTGAAATGACTCACATGCATGGCCCTCTTCTATATTCAAAAATGACCAATGTAGTGAAGATTCAGGGTTCTAATTAAAATTTCAAATCTATAGGGATCTTCAGTGGAGGTAAGAGTGTCTTTCTTGTGAAATCTTAGAACCAGAGTTGTTTAGTGGGAAAATGAATATTTTTGTTCTTATAGAAAATCTCACCTACAGTTCTTTTCAAAGCCACATCCATATTCCAAGGTCTAGGCATCTTTTATAAAAATAGTGTATTATCATTATTTGTTAAATCTTTTGGTAATATTTCTGGTCAGCACATTTATTGTCTATTTAATTACTATTATAGTCAAGGAAATTATGGTCATGGTCTATCTCCAGTGTTCTACCTAGTAAAAATGAAAGCTATTTTAACATTCTTCTTGGGGTATTGATTTAGAAGGAAAGGTTGGGCACCATGTTTAAAATCCTTAGCATGCTTGCCTGGTGGTCTCTGGCCTTCCACAGTGTTTCCACATGTGCAATGCCATGCCTTTTACAAAGACAGGCGTGCTGTGGGATGTTCCTTTACATGCTTTTACCAAAAGCCAGTTGCCAGGGGTTGTGCTTATGGCTTAGGATCCAAGGGCTAGGGACCTGCAGGTCAATTGAAAAAATAGGCTTTTTTGCCTTCTTTCTCACCTCCCACCTTTGTCGCTCACAGGAAGATCTGTCTGCACTGCAAGTGCCCTCAGGAGGAGCACATGGTGACGGTGATGCCCCTGGAGATGGAGAAGACTGTCAGCAAACTCATGTTTGACTTCCAGAGGAACTCAACCTCAGATGACGACTCAGGCTGCGCCTTGGAGGAGTATGCCTGGGTCCCACCTGGGCTGAAGCCTGAACAGGTACCACTCTTGATGAGGGCCATTGTGGCTTTGCTTTTACCGTTGTCTTACCCATCCTGATTCATTCCAGCTCAGAAGGGAGAGTTGATTTGACTGATTAAAAGAGGTGGTTGGGGCTCCATGAGTGGAAAATGTCTGCAACCACAATGGGAAATGAGGAAAAGAAATGAAACTGAGCCTTGTGCGAGCCATACTTATTCATTGTGCACTGCCATGAACAGTTAACAGAAGATAGTCCAGAAATGTCTCAGAAATGTTGGCTTTGAAACATTAGATAGTGAAACTTCAATTTTGGAGAGGGGAGGGAGTCTTACCTTGGCCATGAATCTTAATATTAAGATTCTTTGTAAAGCAGAGTGAGGAAATGTAGATTCGCCTGTTCTCCCCAGTGATATATATGTGCTGTGTTTAAATATTACACTTGGCCTTGCTTTACAAAGAAAGACATTGGCATTTCCTGAAATATTTTGGCACTACCCACAGGCTGTAAATATTATTGGCTCGATGAGATGAGCTTGGTTTCTTTCTGTTTCACTGCATTTTTCTCAGTGATATACAGCCTCTACTTTGCATTTCTCAGTACTTGGAATTTTCTCTTCCACCAGCTTCAATGTTGGCTGAGAAGCCCCTGCTGTTGGCTGGACATTTTCATGATCTTCTCTGTGCATCTTTCAGAGACAGGTTTACCAGAATCTTAAGTGTTTAACTACGATTCTCTTCCTCTGACACAGAAAATTTCTTGCTCTGGAGATCTTTATGTCTGACAGAATGTTTTGAAGTTTAAAAAAAAACCCTGGAAATTTTAACATAGGAACTTTAAATGTGATCATACTTTTGGATGAAGTTCTTTATGATTATGGAAGACCCAAGGATTCAACAACAACTTAAGGATGGGACCCTGATAATATCTCTTTGATTGGCCATTTCTCATTTTCTTCTTCCAACACTGAGGTTGCAAATTGGCTGGTGAAATCAGGCACACAGGCAGGATTTCTTTAACCAGCAAAGTATTGTTTAAATTTTTTAATGAGTTTCTAATGATTAATAATTAGGAATTTTTATTTAAAAGTTTATATTTATATCCAGAAAATTTGAGGATCTGAAATCTCATTTCTGTCAGGATTGTTGTTCTGGCTTTTGAATAGATAGCTGTCCATTCTTTCTAGACAGAGTTTGATCTCTCCCAGCCACCCTAGTCCCCATCAAGCCCACCTTACCCTTTTGTGTTAACTTCTTATACCCTGCAGATGCTTCAGTTTTGTGATCTCTAGTGTAATTCTTACCATGGATAAAATACCTCAGAATAGAAACATTCATAGGAAATAATCTCCATGAGAATTGGGGGGAGTTCTGTGTTGGATACTAGCAGGAAGAAATGAGAGCGTTTTCTGTTTGTAGGCTGAGGTTATATATTTTCTGTTTCAGTAAGGATTGTATTATTGAAGAGTACATTTAAGAGGAATGAAAGTATTTGAGTTTGTCTAGAAACTCAAATGAGGTGGTAGGTGACTGAGTATCTTTGTTTGACATCACCGTTCTGCCCCTGGTACTTGAGCAATGAGTTTTCACACCTAAATACATCTGTGAGCTTGTTTCATTTTCTTGCTAACCTCATTTCCAGCAGCTTCTAAGAGACCCATCTTTCTTTTGTTCACTTTCCTTTCTGCAAAAACTGGGCACTGAAATTTCAAAGTTAAGCTATTTTCAGTTCCCTGCCTAGGTAGATTCTTTTCTAAGATGATTGAACATCAGTCTATGATGTTCAGATTCAGAGAAAATTTTCTGTTGAGCCAAGAGAGCAGACAATTGCAGATGCTAGTTCTTGGTAAAACTGATCAGCTTGCAAAGTGTGTGCTTATGGAGTTTTGGAGCCCACTTTGACTCATCTGAAATGAACATCTTTGGGAAAGTATAAAGCAATGTTCTTTGATTTATTTTGAAAGAAAATGATTAATGCTATTAAACAAGTTGTTTGAATTATGTCAAATAAAAGGCTATTTCTACCTCTTATAATTCTATTGTTTTTTGCATGGTTTTCTCTCTTCTCTACACTTACTTAAACCTCTATGACACAGATGATTAGAAAGGGAGATTGTTCTTCAGAGACTATCTCTTCAAGTTATTTGAAGGGCTCTATATTTGCCTAATAAAATATGAGTCTATATTAAAGATATTTGAAGGGATCATGTCGCATGAAAGAAATGGGTTTCAAGTTTTTAAATTATGAGATCTTTTGAAGCTTATAACTTACAGAGCTGTTTATAGGTTTGAAGATTTTAAAAACCTTGTCCAGTATGTTCTAAGATTAGAAAAGTCTGAATCATAAATGCCTTTCACTAATAAAAATTCTGATGTTTAATATCATGTTAGTTGTCTCTGGTTTCAGAAAAAGAACATTCTTTTATCAAGAGAAATTATAGTAAATATTAAAATGCTTTGTACTGGCGGCAAAATACTAAAGACTAGTTAGGGTTGAGAGTAATATGCTTTCATTGTTGTTAGAAACATTTCATTTTAGTCCCTGATTGTGGAGTTGGCTAATATACCTTCAGGTGATATTCTTTATTATTCCATTTCTTCTGAGAAATGCTTTCAATTAAATATAATGCAAACAAAAGTCACCTCCCCTTTTGGGACGTCTTCTTGAATATGGGCATTTAATTTTAGAAAAAAAATCTATTGGCTATAAAACCCAACTTGCTTAAAATAATATGAATAGTAATAAATATAACAGATGATGCCAGAAAGCACAGCCATTTTATCTTTATTTTTAATGACTGAAAAAATTCTTCAGGGGGGTTGCTCATATCCTATGCTTTTGCTTACTTCACATAAGGTGTTTAGTGTCACCCGGAGAGTCCTGCAGTCGCAGAACAGAGGATGGGAATCATCCTGATTGACCATCTGAAGTCATCTATGAGGCTCCAATTTTCCTTCAAACTCTAACAATAATAATGTGCCCTGTCTCCTAGAGATGCTGTGGTTATAAATTTGGGGTACATACTACCTCAAGAAATACTGAGAAAATATTCAACAAGCTTATAAGAAAAGTAAACGGCGGGCAGTGTTTCTCAATTTCAGCACTATTGACATTTTCAACTGGATAATTCTTTGCTGTTGAGGCTTCCTGTGCACTGCAAAATGATTAGCAGCATCACTGGCCTCTACCTAATAGATGCCAGTAACATACACTGCCCCTCCCCCAGTGTTGGGATAACCCAGCATGTCTCCAGACATTACCCAGTGTCCTGGGGGATGGATTGAGTACCACTGGGTGAAAGCGATATTAAAACCTGGAGCATCCATCAGCAAAATTCTGGCCCAATTGAGACAAAAAAGGATGGCTTAATTCAGCAGACATTATTGAACATCTGCCATTCTCTAGCTCCAGCATAATAGCTGCTGCCCTGTAAGGAGGTCAAGTATTTGGCAGAGTGAAAAAGTGGTAACCCCCGGCCACTTGAGCAGAGGCCAGTGCCCTCGGAGGCAGATTGTGCTATCCCGGAGAAGAATTGGAGAGGCCTGAGTAGGCAGTGGGTGGGTCATCTTTTGTTCTCCGAAACAGAATTGCTTTTTCCTTTCATGAAGGGAAGAACTCTTCATTTAAAAAAAGAAAAGAAAATGAAACATCTAAGAAAGCAGATAAAAATCATTCATGGTTTCACCAACCAAAGAAAATTGTTTCCCAAACTTTTTGCATTGATATAACAAGTATCTATGTATATGAGAGTACAATTTTATTTTATTTTGGACCAAACGTGATGATGCTGTCCACTTATTATGATTTTTTTTTAACTCGTGTATTATGAAGATTTTTCTCTATCAGTATATTTAGATCCAGATTGTACTTTGGAATGGGTGTATGGTTGGTTCTCCATTGGTAGTTCCTAACTTGGAGTGGTACACCCACCACTAGGGGGCATTTGAAAATGGACATTTGGATAGCCATAGTTATTGTCAAAATGACTGTTTTAATAGGTAGGAGCTTGGGATACTCAACATCCTGAAAAGCATACTAGACGAATCTGTGCAAAGGAGAATTGACCCCTCCCAAACACCGAGAGAACCACCATGGAGCAACCCTGAGCCAAAGGTTTATTTTTGAACATGTGCATTTTGGGCTGCTTTCCTCAATATTAAATAAGGTGGCAGCAGCCAGCCTTCCTGTACAATTACCTGTTCCTCTCCTGAAGAGCAATTCCTATAGGTAGAGCAGTCACGTGTAAAGCTCTTTAAGGCTTTAGATTCATTGTGCCAAACTACCCTCCAAAAAGGTGGTAACTGCGGCATCCTCTGGGTGGATGGCTTTCATTGGGTCCACGTGGGTGTGGTTTTTCTATTAGTTCTTCTACTCACTGTTCCACGGAAGTCTGAAGGGGCCATCAGATTGTTTCTCCTGAGTGAATGTCCTTTCCATCGATGTTCTGGGTACCCCAAATGCCGGTGGAAGATTCTCAAATATAAATGTCCCCAAATCCTTGGTCTTCGCACATTAGTTATTTCACATTGACCTTAACTGTGTGTTTGCACGTAAAGAGCAGTGATTAGATTGTTTGTCCAAACTCTCAAGTTTCACTTCAAACTATCCCAGAAAGGGTGAAGAGCAGATACCCAGAGTAAGTGTCCAATTTTTGGTGTTCAAAGTATTCTACCATATGTGGCAAAAGGAACCATCTAATTCTACCTAGAGATGGGATGAATTAGTTGGTTTTGAGCCCTATGAATATCTAAATAAAGATATCTAAAATATCTTTATTGGGATTTTAATTATCTAAAATATCTTTATGTGGATTTTAATTTAGTGACTCCAGCTAATCCATCACATGTCAGATTAAATGTGTGTCTTCTCTGACCACCCCTGGACTCCCAATACATGCTATGGAAACCCCTGAAATTTTCCTTATTGGCATTCATCAAACTTATAATTAGGTACTTATTGGTATAATTCTTTGTTTAATATTTTATTCTCCTACTTTGTTTTAAGATCCAGGAGGGTAGGGGTCTTGTCTGCTTTGTTTTTAGAAAGCCCCCAGCACAGTGCCTGACATATGGCAGCCACCCAGCAAATATTTTTGAAGAGACAGGCAGATGATGTGGGTCCTCTGGAGAGCCAGAAGTTCTGGTTCAGTTCATCTACCCAAGCACTGAAGAATCAGAAGCGTTCAGAATTGCATCACATGGGAAAGATAAAATACTTTTTAACTCTTTTCCTCCATAAAGAATTATTCTGTATCAATTATTTCTGCCTCCTATGCTTCTCTTAAACGTCTGTGTTCTAAGGAGATTCCCTTGACCAGCCCAACAGATTCAGAGATGTCCGAGGTTGCAGAGGGGCAGGAGATGGGTAGCATCTTGTGAAGGACTGTGCTCCAGCACCAGCTGAGCACAGCGCTCTCAGCTCTAGACCTGGGGTTTGGAGCAGGGTTGGGTTGCTGAGGGTCTGGCAGAAGCCCTTCGTGTTTCCACACCAAGGGACCATTTATGTCACCATCCCAATCCTGTGGCAAGAGCCTGGCTTCTGGAGTCAGGCAAATCTAGCTACTGCTCCATCCCTCTCTGACCTCAGGAAAGTTGTTCAACTTCCAAGAACCAGATTTGACTCTTGGTAATGATGACGATCATAGAGAAAATCACTACACTGCCTCCAAACACTTGTTATGTGCCTATCAGCATATTTAACTTTACGCACATTGTTTAATTGTCATAACAACCTTATTTGGTAATTATTATTTCTGTCTCTGATTTAGAAGTAAGTAATGCAAGGCTCAGAGAAGTTAAATAACTTGACCAAGATCACACAGCTAATGAGCAGCAGAGACAGATTCAATCTCAGGCGGCCCGACCTGGGAGCCGATACTCTTGGAACTGTAGACCACGGGGCTGATCTGGGCCCCGAACGAGGGAGCATATAGTACAAAGATCCTAGTGTGGTGTCTGCACGGAGGGCTGCTCAATAAAATGGCGTTTTCTTACCTGCCTTCTTGTGAAGCTGTAGTAAGTGGCACTGATTCCTGTTGCCCTGCTGGGCAGGAAGAAGAGGAGAAGGAACTTCTGGCTGTCCAAGACAGGAAGAGGTTAGGTGGGGATGGAGGAGAGGGGTTAATCACAGATTTAATAGAAATCCTGGATTCCTTCTCAACCTTCTCAAAGGCTTTTAATAAAATAATTTTGAATTCTGCCCGTATGAAACCTTGCTATTCCCCAGGTTCTCAGTCGTGGGGTTGTTGTAAAGGTGCAACTTCATTCACATGAAGTTCTGGCTCCATGGATGGTGGAGCAGCTTGGACGGTGGCCCAGACAGAGGCACCTGACGCTGACATCTTTGATGCTCAAAGTAGGCTTTGGGGCTGGCTGCTGAAGAAGTGAGCTCTGCTACCCACCTTACTCAGTGCCCAAGATCTCAAACTGCATCACAGTCCCCAGGCCTGTGACGACTGAGTCACTCACGGTGCAAAGAGAGCCATCCCACAAAGAAGAATATGCTACAAACCTCCCTTTGGGAGAATAGGTCAGCAGGAGTGGCCCCCGTCACTGGGACCAT
This sequence comes from Mormoops blainvillei, assembly GCA_004026545.1. Lineage (NCBI taxonomy): Eukaryota > Metazoa > Chordata > Mammalia > Chiroptera > Mormoopidae > Mormoops > Mormoops blainvillei. The sequence continues at coordinate 46,524 of PVJD01001572.1, read as the reverse complement.
TCAGAACCTCTTTGGTTTGCCATTCAGAGCTTCTTTGGTTCCATCTCACCATCTCTAATGTGTGAGCTGATGGCTTCTTGGCAGCCTTCCAGTGAATTTTAGTCCTCCTAATGAAAATGTAAGGAATGAATCAGAGACTATACTGGAGAATTTTGTGTAAAAGGAATAGTGATTAGGCTTTTTTCATTCCTTCATTCACTTATTCAACTGATATCTAATGTACACCTACTAAGTGTCAGACACTGTTCTAGGCATTGGGGATAAAACAATACACAAGATAACTGAGATTTCTGCTATGTTGTAGTTGTAATGGGGGTGTTGGAGACATGTAAATTAGAAAATAAATGATGAAGACAATTCAAGATTGTGATTTTAAAAAAGAACAATGATGTTAATGATAGTGATACAAATTTTCAGTGAATGCTTACATGTACCAGGCATTATCCTCAGTGCTTTACAAGTTGTGTCTCATTTAATGTAGTATATGAAGAAAATACAGCAGCTTCTGTGATAATGGATATGGGCCAGGGTTTTGGAGGGATTGCTAGTTTAGACTGGCTGGCCAGAAACAGCCTCTCTGGGGAGGTGATATTTGAGCTACCACTGAATGACATGAAGAAGCCTGCCATGCAGAGATCTGGTTTGTTGTGAAATTACTCATTTGCATGAAGGTCAGAAGTAAAATGAAATCACTACCAATTTTGTATCTGCACAAAGAATTTGGGGAGAGTGTTGTTGGGCAGTCTGGGGGCAAATGAATGGAGCCCATGCAGTGTCCAGGCCTCACCAAGGCATCCGTGGACCTGAGGGCTGGGGAGTCCCAAGTCTGTGCTTGCCCTACAAAGTCAGAGGAACATGATCATCCACCAACTGGACGTTGCTGCCGCAGGTAGAAATAAGGCAACAGAGAGTGACAGTTTAGAGACTAAAAAGGTAACAAGGGCTCCATATGCCCAGAGCATAGCAGATAGTCCAAAGACATTTGTGTCTGCCCCTTTTGTCACATACCCTGTCTTCTAAAATGTGAGCCTGGTGGAAGGAGAAGCACATCGCCTTGCCCACCACTATTGCCCCATGCCTATATTATCTGATACGTATTACTCATTTAATAAACACATGTCACACTAACAAACAAGGGCATTTAATCCTTGTACAAAATCCCCCACTTTTCCAATGAATACCTTGCAGCTCAGGGAGGATCAGGAACTTGACCAGGATGGCACAGCTGGTATGAGGCAGAACAGGACTCACACCAGCCATCTGATTTATCTGGGGCCCACTCAGGCTCTTCCTCCCCCACCCACCTGTTCATGGAAATCTACCCCGGATATCAGGTCTAAGGAAGCCCCGACTTGTCATGCCTCAGGAGAGGGAGGAGCGTGCGTCACACAGGGCTCTTTCAGTCTCGGGAAGGAAGTTTCTCCTAATCTCAGATTGACCCTGGTGACTAAGGCCTTCCTCTTTACCACCTCCAGTTTCCCCACTGCTGCAGGAAGCAGGAGGGCCCTGCCTTCGAAGGCTTCTTTTCCCATCAGCAATCTCTGTTTATCTCTGGCTCTTCTTACTCTCTCATCCTGGCTGGGAGCCCACATGGGGAGAACTACGTTTCCTCTACTTTCTCCCACGGCCCTCACATTTCTGGTACAGTTATGTACCCAGGCACTGAACAATGGAATTTATTCCTTCGGCAAATGTTTCTGGGGTGCCGGCTAGATGCCAGGCACTGGGGGACAGCTGGCACCTACAAACAAGCATCTCTGCCCTTGTGGAGATGGCATTCTGGGGGAGAGTATAGTCAGATTAAGAACTGGATGAACAAGACACTTTCAGAGAGAGATGTGTGCTGGGAAAGCAGTAAAAATGGGTTGTTGGATAGAGCCAGGGTTGGCAAACTTTTTCTGTAAAGATAATGGATATTTTAGGCTTTGTGGGACATACAGACTCATGTTACAAACACCCAACTGTGATGTTGTATTGTGAAAGCATAGACAATAGGTAAATGAAAGAACATGGCCACGTGACAATAAAACTTTATTTACAAAAACAGGCAATAAACCTGATTTGATCCATAAGGCTGTAGTTTGCTGGTTCCTGATTTAGAGAATCTACTTTAAAAAGGAAAAACATCTTTGGAGGGGTGATACTTGAGCTGAGTTGTTACATGGAATGATGGTTAAATTCTGCGGATTTGGTCAGCCCAGTCCAGTGGTTTTCAGAGTACATTATTAACACCAGCAGCACAAGTATCACATGGGAACTTGTTAAAAATAAATGTTCCCAGGCCCTGGCCCAGACCTCCTGAACCTGAACCCTGGAGATGGGCCCAGCAGTCTGTTTCAGCAGGGCCTTCAGGTGTTTCTGCAGCATGCCGAAGTGGAGAACTGCTCTTGGGCAATGGAAAAACCAGTGTTGGAAACTGATAGGGCCAAATCTTATCTCTTCCACTTACTAGCTCTGGGACTTTGGCTGCCCTGTAAAGTGAATAGGCTCATGCTCATGTCTAAAGGAGCTGTACGACTAAGAATTATTCTCTGTAAAGAGGCTAGGAGATGCTGACACATAATAGGTCACCGTTGAATGGTAACTACCATCATCACCACTACCATCCTTTGATCTTCAAGACACTGCAGCAGGTTTGCCGTGGAAAGTAACATGTGATGAGTTACCCCCTTCCATTCCCAGCACCTTGCTCTTGACTGGTTTCCCCTGAATGTGGCCTGAATTCAAGGGTGTTTATTAAAAGAGAATTCAAAATGATTTTAAAATCCTTTCACTGGGTCTGCTTCCTTGGCTCTTTCCTTGGCCTGTGAACCCAGAAGATGCTCTGGGGCCATGAATTCCACAGCTGTGACTCACCACTGGGCTGGGGCCGTAGTGCCAGGCACCCAGCTTTACGATTCACTTCCAAGCAGTTGACACTTTGTTCTTTTCATGTGAGAAGCTATTTATACCCAGAAGGACAGAGCTGACAGATATGGGGGAAGGGAGAGAATGACAAAGTTGTTCATTTCTCTAGGCCTGCCGGGTGATCTAGTTCATAGAGAGGGAATGCATAATCTAACAGCCCCTCTAAAAACCACACAAAAATCATTATTAGATGCACCAGCCACCAACCATTTGCAGTGTCATCTTCATTTCATTACACCATCAGCTCATGCTGAGCCCCCAAATGGAATGTCATGGCTGCAGTGATGCCCATGCTTCTCCACCTGGATTGGATGAAATTTCCTCTACATTGCATCTCCTATGTTAGCCATCACTGTCACTCATCCCAGTGTTTTCAGTGCAGTGTCAGAGATGAGTGGGGAGGGGAGGAGGTAAGAAGGAGATAGGAGACCCCCAAACAATCTCCTGAACAATTCTCGGGCAACTGGTCACATGAATAATGCTATGTTTATCTTGGCTTTGGAAATATGCTGAATCCTTGGATGGCAATGGGAAATATGCCTGTGTGCACAGCTTTCGATAAAACTGCCTGTTAATGAATTTATTTTCAATGGAGCTGTCAGAAATAGGACGAGATGCTGGTTTCGGGCTGAGGGCCTCTGCCAGATGAAGTCAGCAGTAGCGTGGCCAGATTCCACCGGCAGGGTCTTGTCCAGGTTCGCACACAGAGTGTGAGGCCCGGGGAAGCCAAGGCTCATTTGCAAATGCAGGAAGGGAGACCTACCATTACACTTCCCAGCTTTCACGACAGATGTCTTCAACCTTTCCAGGAAATGTTTTCTGGGATCCTTGAGATTGGGAGTGGGCCTCTGGACTTGGACTTCCTGCATTAGTTCATAGCTGCACACCGTTCTGCTGACTGAGCTGCCGACACTGGGGGCTGGTGTGAGAGTTGATTTACTATCAACATGATCTCCTCTGGGGCCTTATGACTTGTGAAATATTTTGAGGAGTTTTATGAGATGGTTGAATGAATCTACCATCAAGTCAACTAATAAGTAACTTCCTCCATCTATCCATCTATCTCTCCAGCAGCTCATTCATTCACTTGTGCGTTCAGCCATTTATTCACTCCACAGTTGTTTATTAAGTACCATATGTGCAAGCACTTACTCTAAGTGTGATCCTGGTGTGGTTGTTTTCCAGGTTCAACGTAAAACAGGAGCTTCCCAAACCCTGTCTTTACATTGCGCTTCGTATGTCACGGAGTCGTTCATAGGCAAATGTAGAAAGTCTCTTTGTGGAAGATCCTCACAGACTTCAGTCTTTGCGCTGGCCTCCCATAACTTCTGAGCTCGTAGTGTTCAAGGGTACCGGCTCTGACACTAACTAGCTCTATATTCAAATTGGCCAAGTTAATCCACCTCCATGAGCTTTCCTTTCATCACTGGAAAAATAAGAATGTTATTACCTAACTACAGTGTGGTTGTAAGGATTAAATAAAAAATACTTTAAGCATGGCGGCTTTAAAAATGGCAGCTTTTAGCTTTCTTTTAAGTAGCCAGAAACAACCCAAAAGTCCATCAACAGATGAATGGGTAAACAAATTGTGTTATATTCATATAGTAGAATACTATTCTATAATAAAAATGAATAGACTCTCGCTATTTGCAACAATGTAAATGAATCTTAAAATCATTATTCTGAATGAAAGAAACCAGACCAAAAAAAGTATATAGTGTAGAATTCTATTTATATGAAACTCCAGAAAATTTAAACTAATTTGTAGTGACAGAAAGCAGATCAGTGGTGGTTACTTGGGTTGGGGAGTGGGAGAATGGGAGGGAGGAGTTTCAAAAAGGCAGAGGAAACTTTTCAGGGTAATAGGTATTTTCACTGTCTTGATCATGCTGATGGTTTTGTGAGTACTGTATGTGTATATGTCAAAACTTATCAAATTATGTACTTTGAATATGTATAGTTTATAATTCACATACCTCAATAAAATGATTGAATGGTTTAATGAATGAAGTTTCACTTTAGCAAACAGAAAGGTAGACACCCTGTCTCATGTCAATGATGGAGTCTTCCTAAAGTTCCATGGTTCCCTCAGGAAGTAACTGAGCTTTTGACCAAGAAACACTGTTAGAAAGAATTGCTCAGTACTAATTATGCATAATAAAAAGGAGATTTGGGACAGAAACTCATCAACATCCAGATGAATGGCACTAAAAAGCCATTTCCACAGACAGGCTTCTTTCATCATCTCTGTTAATGCCCTAGGATGTGCCTAACATGTAGATGGCACTCAATAAATAGTGATGGTCGTTGTTACTGCTATGGCAATTAGAAAGACTGATTAAAACTCAATGATCAGATCTTGTAAAGGGAACCTAATTATCCAAGCAATTTCTGAACCTGCATTTCCCGAACCAAAAAGATAAATTCATGAGCTGTCAGCTTGGGAGGGGACCAGGGCTGCCACATATGGTTGTATGTTTGGTTGTACGGTTTGTGCATTGCAGAAAGGGGGTGAGTGGAGGCTGATATTCATCTGAGCTCTGATGCTTCCCCAAAGGAGTACACTTTGGTTAACATAAGACACTTCAGTGCTTACATGGTTGTGATGTTGGACTCTGTCTCCCAAGATTGGGAACTTGTTTTTTCTAATTTGTAGTTGGAAGGGTATCTTTTTCTAAATTCCAAAAGGTAACAAAAAGTCCAGCAGCTACCAAGAAAAAAATCCATAAATATTAGTTAGCCTAGCTCAATGATGACTTTTCTTTTTTCCCCTGCAACTCTGGGGTTCTGGGAAACCTCCTTTCCGACTCTTGACGAAATGTGCCTCCATCCTCACTGGCATTGGTGTGAGGAGGAGGGCAGGTTATGATTTCCCCAGTATCTATGGTCCAGATTCTGAATACTGGTCCTTTTTTGTTCTCTCTTCCCTCCTCCATCATTTTGCAAATCACTATAAAAGCATCATAGCCTTCAATAGAGGCAGGCAGGGAAAGGAGCTGAAATGCAAACCAACTATTTTTGCCACCCACTGGGCAACTGGGTGGGTTCCTGTTGGTTGAAGGAGAGGATCAAGTCAAACTCTGTGGATGAATCTGAAGTTGTATTTATTGTGCACGGTTTTGAAGCATCCATCCTCTCCTGGACCCCATTACTGTGTGGATAATCAAGAATTCATCTGGGTGGTAAATATCATATGAGAAACAGCTTTGTTGAAATATGGTCATGGGTGGTTTTTCCAAAGCATAGTGATTAAAAACCATGGCTTATTTGTCAGACAGACTGGAGACCAAATCCACCTCTGCCACTCTGGCTATATTTATGATTAGAGCAGGATGTTTTACCTGGGTGAAGTCATTGTTTCTCCTTTATAACAAGAAGATAATAATGTAATTGTTCCTGCCCTATAGGGCAACTAATACAGTACCTGACATGTCAAGGAACATGAGATATAATTACTGATTGGAAAGCCAGTTGGTGGAAAAGCCAATTGGAAAAGCCCATCTAGGAAAACAAAACAGAGCTCCAAGTCTGAAGCTCTTGTTCGGAGAATTGGAGGGAAGAAGGTAAGAACTATAGAAATAAGACTGTAGAAATTATTGAACCTAAACCTCATATTGGATATTTAAGAAAACATTCTCAGAGAAAGTGTTTGACTTAAACATCGTCACATAGAGCTAGAATTTAGGAAGCAGAATTCATTTACTTCACTATTATTCCCCTTACAACATCTGAGAAAAATACCCAAGGACTAGATCAGGAGAATACACAGAAAGGGAGGCTTTCAAGTCCAAAAAGAGGTATGAATCAGAGAAGTTCAGTTTTAGGCAGTTTCGTATGTAAGTGGCCTTGACCAAGTTTCTTAGCACCTTGTAGTGTCTGTTCCCCATTTGGAAAATAAGGATGTGAAATCTTTTTTTCCCCAGTATAAAGTAAGAATAAACAAGGTAATATTTCCAAATTGTTAAGAAAAATGTGATAGAGTTAATGAACAATAGTTTCTATTGATATACTCCATTGCCTTCATAATTTTTGTCTTTTTGATTTTTGAATACCTGAGAGAGGCATCTTAAAGTCTCTGATTATGTTTATAGATATTTTCTTCTTCTATTTTTATTTTTTGGCTGTATATATTTTCAGGCTTTATTTTTGTATGTCTTCAAGTTTATGGTTAGACTATATTTTTGATAGAGTTTTCCTTTCATTATTTTTTCAACATCCCTTCTTACATTTTTTTAGCATTTAACTTATCTTAACGTGAAAATCTTTTTTATGGTTCTTAAAAAGTTTATGAACAGCTGCATTTGTAATATTTTCCAGGAATATAAATAGTGAACTGGTGGCTATTACAAAGTAATCAACAAACGGTATCACTAATAATTTTTAAATGACCAAGGATCTATTAACCTATCAATTATAACATCCCTTTATTTTTTTATCTCCACTAATTGAATTTACTTAAATTCTGGTTTGTACAATATTAACATTGCACACTAGGTTTCTTTTGGTGAGTAATTGCGAGATTATACTTTTCCATTCCTTCATTTCAATCTTTCGTTGTAGATTTATTTTAAGTAAGCAGCATATGGTGGGCATTGTTGTTTTTTTTTAATCCAGACTGCTAATCTTTTAATTGATGTATATGTTTACTTTTATTATGATAACTTAGATAATTATTACTACCGTTTTTTTCTGTTTTCTGTTTGTCATCTTTGCTCCTCTACTTTTTCCTATTTTCGTACCTACTATTTTTTTTTTGGTGAAGTTTCCTTCATTTTTGTTTACTTGTTGGAAAGCTATAGAATACATTTCTGTTCTTCTAGTGGGTCCCCCCCAGTTCTCAGCATCCAGCTACACTAGACCCCTTGCCCCTCTTCAAATACCACAGGCTTCCTCCAGCCTCAGGGCCTCCACACTCACATACCTAATGCCTTCCTTCCCCACCTCATCCACCTTTAACAAATATCCAGTTATTTGGTGTTTCTGTCTTCCTTCTGAACATGACAGGGACCTGATGTGATATACCTTTTAGTGCCATTTCTTAGATTACTTACAAAAGATTTTTCCTTCCATCTTGAATACCCTGCATCTCAGTATAATTCTGAGCTACCTTACCTGACTTTTAATCCAGATCTGCTCTGGCCTAAATAAATATAATTTTGGATAGTTTATTTTAAAAACAAAATCATATCAATTCTAATAACTTTAGGATCATTTCATGTCTTCGTTTCACATCTTTGCTTCCTTCCTTTTACATAGAGAACTGATTCTGAAATGTCTCATTTTTATACCTCTACTTCCTAAAAGTGTAGTTGTAAAATTAGAACTCTTTTCCCCTTTTCTTTTATTTCCTGCATATTTTCAAAAGAGGTTTAGAGGAGCTTTGGACACTGTTTGTAAAACAGGGAAAGGAATGGTCTAGGCAACAATGGGAAAGGAGATCATTATCACAGAAGACCAGGACTGAAGGCGGCTACCAAACTGGGCAGTGTCACTGGCTAAGCATGCACTAATATCTGTTGGTTTTTGGATGACACTGGGACAGTGTGTTGGATAAGCACTGTTTTAAACTAGATGTCAGAAATGTCAGGATGCTGCACGGTGCCTGCCCAAGCATGCCTGTTTTGGTCTGAACCCAGCTGATACTGAGTTCTCTTCTCTTGCAATTATTAACTGATACATTTGGTTGCTTCTCAGGCCACTTCAAAAGCAATCAGATGACTATGTCATGAGCTAGAAAGAAGTGCTACATAATGGTAATTCTATGATCTGTAAAATATCGAGTTAATGCCCCGAGGCTGAAAATGCAGGAGACATCACTTACCCCGTTGTCAGGGGCAATTTATCGCACAGGTCTTCTCAGTGGAAACATACCCTGAACACTAGTTCCTAGGTCCTCTCATTTGTTAGAGAGTCTAAGGGCTGGGGCCAGAGTCTCCCATGTATTCTCTAATTGTTTCAGGGAAAACAGAAGGAAAGTTGCTTATAAAAGGACTTAAATGTAAGTGTAGGTATATTGTGTGACTCATTTTCTCCCCACTGATTTTCACCATAATTTCAAAGAAATGTTACCACAGAAGAACATTTGGTCCCAACATATAATAAAAATCACTCTCAACTAGTCAAATTCACAGAGACAGAAAGAGAATGGTGGGGGCTGGAGGAGGACTGAGGATTAGTGTTTGATGGGTGTGGAGTTTTACTTTGGGAAGATGAAAATGTTCTGGAGATGAATGGTGGTGGTAGTTGCCCAACAATGTACTTAACACCATTTTAAAAATGGTTAAGATGATAAATTTTATGTTATGTGTATTTTACCACAAAATAAATAAATACCTGAAATAGAATAAAATAAAATAAAATAATAAAATTTAAAAATATAGCCTCAGGAATTGAAACAGTCACTTTACAGACCACATGGCCTTTCTTGTGGGCAAACATGAGCAGATTAACTTCTCTTGCCTAGACCTCAAAAGAAAAGAATTTGTCAAGCCTAAGTCAGCTCACATGACCCTTACTACTTAATGTATGTACAGAACATTCAAAGCATACACACTTCCATATAAGGCGGTTGATTTCCACCTTCTTTGGAATTCCAGCCAGTCCATGTGGCTTTCATGATTAATAGCCACTCTAACCTGTTTATTATTCAAGGTTTCAACAGGAATCACAAGCTTGAAGAATAAACTGTGACTGCACTGGTCATTGATTCCTCAAATGCTCAGGGCAGAGGTAACCCTGTGACTGGTTTTGGAGACAGTGGGGTGAAGAGGGAAGAACATGAGCTTAGAGATCAGACCTAAACTTAAATCCTGGCTCAGCCTCTTACTCCTGAGCAGGTCAAATACACTGTAGTCTAGTCAGTCATCATTTTTCATGTATTCGAGTATCAGCTAATTCACCTATCTGTCAAAATGTGTTTGCAACACCCAAAATCAGTATTCACAGCATTTTCACAGTCATTCCCAGATAGGTACAGAGGGGCAAACATTTTGAATGGCCCCACATGTGTGTTGCCAGCTGAGGTAAACAAGACAGTGTTTTACTTTTGTTTCATCTCTCATGCAATAAACAAGTGTGGTTTTCATCATCTATTTTGTACCACAGTTTTTGCATTTGTGCTTTTTGTTGGGGATTTTGCTCTTTAAAATGGCCCCAAACTTAGTGCTGCAGTGCTGTTCAGTGTTCCTAAGGGCAAGGAGCCTTTGAGATGCCCTATGAAGTATGTATGTGTTAACTAATCTTTGATCAGCATGAGTTATAGTGCTGTAGACTGTGAATTCAATGTTAATGAATCAACAATATATATTTAATTAAATAAGGTGTCCTTAAATAGAAACACACATCAAACAAGGACATGGATTCACCTGCTGAAAAAAATGTTGTGACCAGAAGCTGGTAGGAACTTATTCCTGTGTGTCCCGTTAAGAGCAGTCGCTCAATAATCACTACTTCAGTGTTCACTGTGACTTTACAGAACATATCTACTGTGAATGACAAGAGCCAACTGTATTTCTCTTTTTAAAAAGTAATCTTTTGCTCACATATCACTCCATTGTTTTCCAAAGAAGATATGCAGATGACACGCATGAAAAGATGCTCAACATCACTCACTAGTCACTAGGGAAATACAGATCAAAACCACAATGAGATACCACTTCACACCTACTGGGATGATTATAAATTTTTTAAATGCAAAATAACAAGTATTGGCAAGGCTATGAAGAAACTGGAGCCCTCACACATGTACCTTGCTGGTGGGAATGTAATACACTGTAGCCACTGTGGAAATAGTGTGGCAGTTCCCCAAAAGGTTAAACAGAATTACCTTATGACCCAATAATTCCACCCCTAGGTATATACCTAAAAGAACTGAAATCAGAGATTCAGACAGATACTTGTACACCAGTATTCACGTATTAGCATAGTCAAAAGGTGAAAACAACCCATGTCCATAAGCATGTGAATGGATAAACAGAATGTGGTATATTCATGCAATGGAATGAAATTCTGACAGCTGCTGCAACATGAATGAACCTTGAAAATATTATGCTAAATAAGCCAGACTAGGTTAATTTTTTAAGAAAGAAAGTAGATTAGAGGTTATCAGGGGCTGGGAGAAGGAAGAAATGAGGAATTGCTGTTTCATGGGTAGAGAGTTTCTGTTTGGGGTGATGAAAAAGTTTGGAAATAGAGAGTTTTCATGGTTGCACAACATTGTGAATGTAATTAATGCCACTGAATTGTACATTTTAAAATGATTAAAGTGGCAAATCTTATATATGTTTTACCACATTAAGAAAAATTAGTTTTTTTAATTAAAAACCAACTGTGGTATAAAACTGATGGCATTCTGGTGGTGTATGTTTCTGTAGCAAAGTCTAGGTCATCCTACCTGAACCTTCCTGCCTGCTTCTCTAAAATGGCATAATATAGAACATGTAGAGCTTTATAGCCGTATCTATCATTGAACCTCCAGGTCAAGGTATTACCTTCATTGATCTTTAAACCTCTGGGAAGAGGGAAGACTAAACGCTTGCAGTTGTATCGTTGATACATTTGAAACTTAGCGGGCAGGCAGTGTAACCCAGGCTGAAAGTGGCCATAGTGGTCAGAAATACTTACTTACTTCGTACCATCTAAGAGAGCTCCTTAGTTTCATACTTTTCCATAGGTTCACACTTTTGCTTATTTTAATATACAAAAGTGAAACTGCTTTAACTGATTCCAAGCAAAGATCACCTGCGTCTTAAAATGGGTTTCCAACAATGTCCTGTGATCAGCAAGCTCTATTTAATAAAGAATTCTTCTTGGACTCATATCTGTCATTAGGCATCACATTGGACAGCTAAAAAGGTGAACTTGTCCTGGGATTTCTTCTCTTGCTGCTTTCTAAGCTTTCTTCAGAATGGGTTTACATGACATTGTGAATCTGTACTTACCAATAATCAGGGGAGGAAATGGACTAGTTATGTTTTATGTGAAGTATAGAATCAAAAACACATAGGAAAGATACCATATAGGAAACTCATAAGGAGTTCATATAGGAAAAAGGTAACTCAAAAATTAGATATTTATTGGGGATAACATTGCCAGGTGTTCACCCAATATCAGTGTCCCCTCCTTTCTTGCTGACAAAACCTGATTTTATTCAGGGAAGCAATATGCTCAACTAAGAATTACGTTTCCCAGCTTTGCTTAGAGCTAGCTCTGGCCAGGAAGTTACAAATAGAAGTAGGATAGTATTTCCAGAAAATCTCCTTAAATGTTATTGATCCAACTGAGAGATATATCCTTTGTCCCTTGCCCTTACCTGTGCTCTTGCCTGGAATGGGAACTTGATCAGTGGAGCTCCAGCAGCTCTTTTGTGATTTTTGAACATGCCAAGAGTTCTTAGGATAGTGGTACAGAATGATAGAAAGAGCCTAGATGCATGATTGTTTTTACAAAGTGCTATATCAGCTCTAGACAACTATACTTAGATTGTTATTACCAGCAGTCCAATGCAACTCTAATCTCCAGTGTTGTTTTTGGTAATAATACTGATCTGGCAATCGTAAGCATCTTTGTGGTTAACAGTGTATTTTCATTCTGTCATCACCTTTGACCTTCACAATCCTGTGACTTGAGTGCAGTACACTAGTTTTAGAGATGATGACACCGAAGCTCAGAGAATTTAGGTAACTTGGCCAAGGTTGTAGACTTAGCATTAGTTATCGTCAAGACTCAAACATTAAACATCAAATGCAGCTTCTTTATTCTATATTGTAGGCAACTATTAATATAACTGATGTTTGAGTAGCTATCGCAGACATGGAGAATCTTTTTTCATTTTTTAAGAACCTACTCACGTACTAAAACACAGCTGACCAATCACATGCTAGCTTGCAAAAAAGAGGTGGGGATAGGGGGGTTTGTTGTTGTTTTTCTTCTTCCTGCAGACCCACAATATGTTCAACTCACATCCTTTTTGACTTTAGAAAATAAAACAAACCAGCCAGTACATAAATAAGTTTAAATATTTTTCAGATCAGCTTTATGCCTGGGGATTTAAAAAAGGAAACAAGAAGGGAAGAAAGGAAAAGATACATAGAGAAAAGACAAAATACTGGGGAAAGGAAGGGAAAGGATATGGAAAAGACTAGGAGACTGAAAGCTGTAAATATTTTTAAGTATATGTTAGCTAAGGTAGATAACTTGGCTTCGCGTGCTATTTGCTAGAACCATCGGAGGAGGAGGAGATAACAGACAGTTGTCATCATACCCTTTGCCAACAGTCTTTAGGTCTTTACAGCCCTTCTGTTCTATTCTTTTTACCTTTTTAAAGAGAGCTTGCCCAAGAAATTGATTATATAAGTTTCTGTCAGCAATTTGCTGGAACTGGCTCATACAGTATCACAAGATATAATTGGTCAGTTTCCAGGAATTTTGTAAACCAGCTGTTAAATACAGCCATTTTTTAAACTTAATTATATAAAATTATAATTGAATTATATTTAAAAACACAGGTAATACATAATCAAAGCTCATCACTTCATAGTTCCTTTCCCATGTGTCACTCTTATCTGTGTTCTTGAGGTCATGTCATCTATTCTCTCCATCAGATGGAACTACCACTGTACAATGGTACGCTGCTGTGCATCTCTTCCCAGCCAGCCCCACATCCAATGATGTCATGTTGGTAGCTTGAAATCAGCCATAATGAGATTATTTACACCATCAAAATTGGAAAATGCTACAGATTTAGGAATTTCATCTATTGTTTTTTGAATCTTTGTAGTATTTTTGTCTGCCTCTGATGGCTTTTGCATTATTTTCACTTTGCATTATAGTCATTTGCCTACTTGTCTTATACAGTCTACTGAAATACAACCTTCAACCAGGGGTCGTTTCTCATTCATATATGGGCCCTTTCCCAATAAACACTCAACAGTTCCTTGCAAATAATAGATTGCTTTAGTCTGCTCTGGCTACAGCAACAGAATATCACAGACTGGGTGGCTTAAACAACAAATTTATGTCCTCACAATTCTGGAGGCTGGAAATCCAAGATCAAGGTGCCAGCGGTGTTGGGTTTTGGTGAGGACTCTCTTCTGGGCTTAAAGACAGAGACCTTCTCACTGTGTTTCACTGTGCATGCGCACTCCTGGTATCTCTTCCTCTTCTTATGAGGACTTCAGTCCTTTCTGATTACAATCCCACCCTTACTGCCTCATTTAACCTTACTATCTCCTTAAAGTCTCCAAATATAATTACACTGGGGTTAGTACTTTAACATATGAATTTGTAGTGGTGGAGGGGGGCACAATTCCATAACGTAAGCATTCATGACTTACTTATTAGATTGCTTGAAAGCAGAGAAATACAGAGCCTTCACTGTGTACCTTTCTCTGTATTAGCTCCATTATATCATCTGAGCCTCATAGCATTGCTTCAAGGCAAATACAGGGGTTGGCAAAAGTAGGTTTACAGTTTGTATGGAAAAACATGCAAGTTATGGTTATATGATTTTACAAGAATAAACTGTGTTTTGTGTACTCACAACTGTAAACCTACTTTTGCCTACCCCCGTATTATTGTCCCCATTTAACAGATGGAGATATTGACTCTATGAGAGATAAAGTAACTTGCCCAACTCTGTACAGATGGTAAGTGTTCAATCCAATATTCAGACCCAAACAATGTGACTTGAGTCCCAACACTTAACCACCGTAGGCAACTGCCATCCTGTTTTTTTCATACATATGTATGTGTATATTTTGTCTAACGATGGTATTGAAACTGTTACCAAAAAAAGTAAGCAACTGTTAGGGAATTTTTAGTAGGGCATATATGCAAATGTAAAGACATTCTGCAAAGAGGGTTTTAGTAAAACTGGGGTGGGAGAGACATTTTGTAATTGCAGCATAAAGGAAAAGTGCTTAAACTCCATGATCTTCTATTTCTGGGACCTTTTCTTTAAGACAAGATAAAATAAATAACTGTCAGATAATGCTCCAAACTAACAGGAAAATATTTTCTAACTAAACATTGAGCTCTAATAGTCTACGTTTAAAAATTTAAAAACTGAAAGGTTTGGAAAGAAAGTAAGCCAGTGAGAGACAGCAGACATAGAAAAAAAAACAACCCACATGATTTAGAATTAATGTACCTGCTTAGGACTCAATGTGATTATTTTCTTCCATTCGTTCAGACAAAGTTGACTCATCTTGAAAGAAATTCTTTAGCTTTAAATACAAATGGGTGTTGTTTTTGTCCCTTCCCCTTAAAGAAACTATATTGACAGTTATTCATTCCATTCATCCTTCTCTGAGAATCTCCTGTATCCACCCCACACTTTGGTGAAAAAGCAAGTACTCTGATAGCATGAAAGGGATGCTATTTGAGTTTTATTCTGGTTCCTTCTGAAACTTCACCTGTGTATCCTCTTACTTCATGTCCCTGTCCAAATCCTTTGTTAAACCAGGAAGTCGGAAAGATGAGATTTGAAGACATACAGTATGCATCAGTTCAACAAACATTTGTTGAGTATCTACTACATCTTTAACCCTCTTCTAGGAGAATATGGTGAACAAAGTCCCTAGGCATTCACATTCTAGAAGGAACAAACAGACAATGAACAAGTAGATTATGCATCAGCAATTGGTAAGAACTTTGAAGAAAAGTAGGTTAAGGATTTATCAGCACTATTGCTATTTTGTTCCAGATCATTCTTTATTGTGGGAGCTGTCCTACGCATTGTAGGAGGTTTAGCAGCATCCCTGGCCTTGACCCACCATATGCGAAAAGTGCATGTGTACACACACAGGTACACACACAGTTGTGACAACCAAAGATGTCTTCAGACTGCCAGATATCCATTGGGGGTCAACAGTAGCCTTGGTTGAGAAGCATCAGTCTAGAGATACGTGGGTGCTAATTTATTAGTCAGGGATGACCTCTCTGATAAGGTGACCTTTAAGCAAAGACTGGACACAGTGAGGATGGGCATCGTGCAAATATCTGGGGGAAGAGTGTTCTTGGCAAAGGGAATGCTAGTGCAAGGGCCCTGATGTGAGAGGACAGCAAGGAGGCCATAGTGAGCAGAACTGAACAAGAGGACAATAGGAAGTGATACGCTCAGCCGGGCCTTAAGGGAGCAAGATCATGGTCCTGTAGTAGGGACTTTGGCTTTGAATCAGAAAGGGATGGGAAGTCATCAAGAGTTTTGAGAACAATAGTGACATGTCCTGGTTTATATTCAAATAAGGTTCTTCTGGCTGCAGAATACAGTACCAACTGAGAGTACACAACCGTGAAAGGCAGCATTCAGAGTAGCCATGGCAATAATCCCAGAGAGCACTTAGTCCTGGGTAGACTGGTTATGAAGGGGTGGGGGAAGTGACTGGAATCAGGGTATGTTTTGAACCTACATCTGACACAGTTTGCTGTTAAATTAGATATTGGATGCGAGAAAAAAAAAAAAAAGTGTATGGGGGGGGCAGTGTTTGAAATACTCCTCTTTGAAAATAACCCAAATGAGCTTTTCTTTCTGATTTTTGCTCCTAATCCTATGGGACTTTAAGCATAATGGAAACATTGTTTAGGCATTAGATTTTAGACTCTTATGTCCTAAATTACTTCCTGAGTAAACCAATTAAAATTGTAATGTGGGTCTCCTGGAGAAACAGACAGGAGCCAAACTCAGTACAATTTTACCTCTTAGATGCCACTTAACAGCACTTTTCTCCTATTGCTTGGGGAATGAAATTCTGGCAAGTAGGGGCAAAATGAGCAAATAGGCCCTTCAAAGCAGCCCATCACCACTGGCTCATAGCTTCAGTGCTACCCAATTGTTCTCCAGGACCCCATTTGGGAACTAATGTGCTCTTTTCATAAAAATCACCACGTGCTGCAAATTCAGGCAGCATCTCACTTTTCTCTGTAGCACCTGCCTTCTGAGATCTCAGGCGTATTCTAGATATTGCCTTCCCTAATTGAAGTAGATTAACTGAGGTTCCAAACTTCTCAAACTACAGGAGAGGGAGAGTGTGAAATAAAGGTCCAATCTTCTACTTAGTGTCTAGGTTAAGACGGGCTTTTATAAAACCTTCTAAATATGTTAGCTTACACTGAAGATTACACTCCAGGAGTTTTTACCTTTAAACCTTGTGGAGTCATGTTTGCTTTCCTTTTGAAGCAGTGTTTCTCCTGGTATAGTGTGAGGTGTTTATTAAGAATGCAGAATTCTGGGCTCCTTTTCAGACCCAGAAGGATGAAAATGGGCATAATAATCAATAAGGGCCTCAAATGACTCTGGAGCATGCTAACGTTTGAGAACCACTGCTGTGCCACTTAGGAATTACATTCACTTCCTAGTAATCAAGACTGTAAATAAACAATTAGTTTATCTCTCTCATTGGTAAAAGAAGTTCAGAGATAGGCAATCCAGGGCTGGTATGGTAGATCCATGGTATAATCAGAAACCTCCATTCTTTAGGTTACGTAATGGTACGAGGTGGCTGTTGGAGCTCCAGCCATTGTGTTTGCATTCCAGACACGAAGCAGGAAGAAGGGGGAATAGGGAAAAAGGGCCTTCGCCAACTGCTCAGCATTCTTTAAAAGAGCAACCTCAGAAGTCACATCCTCACATATTAATGGACCAAAATTTATTCACATGACCACTTGTAGCTACTAGCAAGGTACAGAAATATTGTTCTTCACTGGGCATAGTGATGTTCAGAGGAAAATGATGATATTCTTATTAAGGAAGAAAGAAAAAGGGATGGTGAGCAGCCATATCTATCACAGCTCCCTTATCCCATCATGCCATGGTGTTGTGGAAGGGCTGTTTAATTTGGAGTACATCATTTTTTACTGGCTGTCAGTTTATTTTGGGCCATATGTTGGTTATTTTATGGAGAAGAGCAAAGGAAAACATATTGATCATTTCTGCAGTCAGTCATGCAAATGTATTAGGAATCTACTTTATCTGTTTTATTTTTTCTTCTCTCCTATCCTCTGCCAGTCTGTTTTTTTCTTGATAAGGAATGCTAAGAATCCATGATAAGCCAGGGGGTGGGGAGGGAGATGAAGAAGCCAAGTCCAAAGGTGGCTCTGCCACTTCTTAGCTCTGTGATGCTCAATCTGATGAGTGTAACATACCAACCTTCAGGGTGTGGGGAGGGTTCACAAGATACTGTGTATAAAAACACTCCAGGTATAAGAGCCATTCAGTTAATAAATATGGTCATTGATCCCTTCCTTCATTTAGATGATGGAGGATAGTTGAATCTGAGATCACAAGAAATTCCGACGTCTTCGTTGGATTCTTGCTTTAAGAAAATAGGGATGCTTTTGATATGGAAAATGTCCTACCCAAAAATATAAGCCTTTTTCTCTTAGGAGTTTCCATTCTTGCCAAAGCTGATGGAAATCCCTTGTCAAAGCATATATGTAGATTTGGAAAGAGAGACCTGCAAAATTGAGTGAGATTAGACATGCTCTTCCCCATCCTCTGGGCTTCCAGAATCCTGTGGAGCAAACAGGATTTCCACCATTTGCCTGGCAACCTCATGGGGTTGGCCTTGTGGGGAGAATACTTGGGTAACTCTAAACCTGTCAAAATGTGGTCCTGGGTCACCAGCAGGGGCATCACCTGAGAACTGGTCAGAAATGCAGATTATCAGCCCTGCCACAGGCTTACTGAAATAAGAATGTATGTTAACAAACCTTCCAGGTGGTTCTGATGCAAGCTCAGGTTTGAGAACCATCACTCTAAATAAAGTACTGTGCCCACTTTTTAAAATTAGCACACTTTTCCCTCCAACAGGGAATCATTGACTCCTCTCTTCTGTCTGCTCAGGCAGAAATGTTGCCAAAAGTGCAAACAAGCCCAGTCTCTCAAATTGGGTGAGACCTTGTTCTGCAGACTTTATTTGCACACCAAGTTGACTAAGTTCTGACAGTCCATCAGACAGACTGAAGTTATTGCCAAACCTCCCTGTTGGGAGTAACACCTTAAATAAAGGCCCTCAGCTACTTTATTTTCGTAAGCCAGTTTATTGTATTCAAAATGCTTTTTTGGGGGGGGTGGGGGGCGGTTTACCTAGTTCAACTTCACCCAGGCAGAATCACAGGCACTCCCACCTGGGAATGTTTAAATGGATCAAAATTTCTAGAACATTCAACAGACCTGCTCTTGGAGAAGCATGCTCAGTACATCAGTACACGCAAGAGGAAGAAGAAAGATATCACCATACTAGGTAATAGCTTAGTAATGATAATCAATGACAAAATTCTATTGGATTCACTTATTTGCTCATAAAAATTAAAAAGTGAAACATATTTGAGCTAAAATGAGCAATGTTGCAGGGTTTTCAGGGGTGGTGTCCAATTTAATTTTTGGACTGCCAGAAAGTATACTAAATATCTCCCCTGGTATGTTTTGGGCTATATGGTAGTTTTACTGCAGAGATGCCAGAGGGTAAGGCATGCTGCATTTCTGTGTTCCACCAGACAGATTGGTAATTCAAGAGAGTGATGTCTCCCTCATTCCCATTGTCTTCTAACCCTCCTTGCTCAATAAAGAGCTTGGAAAGTCCAGGTGAATACCAGGTGCAGACACAGAAGCCAGCATGAAAGGGGTGAGTGTTTCTCCTGGACTTGAATGAGCTTGGAGGAGGATGGGAACTGGTGAAGGACCAAGTCCTTGCCCTTCCTCAGAGCAAGTCATATCATTTACCACATGACATGGGTGTGACTTAGTAGGTTGTTAATTAATATTCGCAGATTTGTTCTAATAAAGAGGCATCTCACTAACTAGGTAGTTTTCAAGTTATCCACCAAATTATTGTGAGGAAATATTTTAGCACATTCCATATTTGCGGAATTATTGGGATACTGATGGAAATGACACATGTTCGATGGTGGTAAACAGTTGGCTTGAATTATAACACAAGATGTCTAGCCAGGAAAAATAGAGAGATGTTCCCAAAGAGTAGTCCCCACCTCTGTTGATTTAAGATTTTGGTCTTATATACACACCCCAGTGTTCACTACAGCATTATTTACAGTAGTCAAGATATGGAAACAACCCAGGTGCTCATCAACAGACAGGTGGATAAAAAAAGCAGTGGCACATATAAACAATGGAGTATTACTTGGTCATTAAAAAAAAGAGTGAAATCTTACTATTGAATATTTGTGACACCTACAGAGTATTATGCTAAGTGAAATAAATCAGAGAAAGACAATACCATATGATTTTCCATGCATGTGGAGTGTAAAGAAAAAGATGAAGGAGCAAACAAAACAGGAACAGACTCAGATAAAGAGAATAGACTGAGGGTTGACAGAGAAGATGAGGATTGGGGGACTGGCTGAAAAAGGTGAAGGGATTTAGAAGTACACCTTGGTAGTTACTGAATAGTTATAGGGATGTAAGATACAGCATAGGAAATATAGTCAGTAATATTGTAATAACTATGTATGATACCAGGTAGGTACTGGAAATATCACGGGGAACACTTTGTAAAGTATATGATTATCTAACCTGAAACTAATACAAAATAATATTGAATATAAACTGTAATTGAAAAATAAAATTTAGAAAAAGAATTTGAAGTCTTCAGGAGGGACCTCAGAATACAAAGATATTTATTTACCTCCAGGCACCTCTAGAGTTCTCTATCACTGCATGTTTGGGACTCCTTTACTCTCCAGTCTTTTTTTCTTTTTTTAAACATCTGTTTATTTTTTAGAGAGGGGGAAGGAAGGGAAAGAGAGAGGGAGAGAAACATCAATCAGTTGCCTCTCGCTTGCCCGCAACTGGGGACCTGGCCCGCAACCCAGGTATGTGCCCCAACTGGGAATAAAACCAGTGACTTCTCGGTTCACAGGCTGACACTCAACCCACTGACCACACCAGCCAGGGGTACCTATAGCCTTAACATGGTGTGGAACTTGCCCAAGATGGGCAGCCAGGATCCTTCTCTGGGGAATTTGGATTTGAGCAAAACTAGTCAGTCTAGAAACTGAGGTTGTCTAAACTCAAGTTTTATGGTAAACCTTAAGCTTTGAGAAAGTACGAAGCAGATCTGCAGAGAGAGAAGAATAGAGGACTCTGGGCTTAGAAAGATGAGAATTGCTGACCGATCAACTCCCAGTGGCAGGATCTACTTCTTCATGAGGCTCTACTGTACTGCTGGGTTTCTGAAGAAAACATCACACCTTTATAATAATTTGCTCTTTTTGTCTCTGAAATCAAACTAACTTAAATAGCATTTTATTCCTTGTAACCTTCTTGCTTAGACTAAGGCGGGGTGGGGGAGACGTCCCAGGAAAATCATATGGTATTGTCTTTCTCTGATTTATTTCACTTAGCATAATACTCTGTAGGTGTCACAAATATTCAATAGTAAGAAAGTCTTGGTTTCACTCGATACGCTGATGATGTTGCCTTACCTTTTAAAATGGAAGAAAGTTCAGGAAGCTTCTGGATTGCTAATTTGGAGTATTCTAGGCTAGATAATATACCGATTGCTATACATTCATTTTTTTATTGCTGTTTCTACTAATGTTCTGCCTGCACTCTCATTTCACTGCCACAGCCTTATAATGAGGCTTCTGAGTGGTTAATGTAACTTGCTGAGGACACAGAGATGGCCCATGGCCAAGCTGGTGCTAGGGGTGCAGCTCTCCTTGGCCATGAGGCAAAGGGAGCAGAGAAGGCTCCCACCCGGGGCCAGCTTTGGGCAGTGTCCGAGAGGGCCTGGCTCAAGGCACTAATTCAAAAGGGCTGTCAGGGATGACTCTGTTCTGGGCAGGGAAGAGGGGGTTGTGTGAATAATGAGGGGCGATTAATGAGGGGCGATTGAGAGGAGGATCAGTCAAACTCAAACTAGACTGTTCATTAGCAACCATCCATAGTGATTTATTCCATATTAGCATTCGTCCCTAATGTTCCACAATTATCATGCGAGTTGTGAGAATGGCAAGGTGTTGTTGCAACAAGGCCTTTCTATAAGCAATTCTTTGACTTGGGACGCAGAGCCCTTCTCCAAGACACAGAGACGGGTCTGCTTTTATACCTGGCACTTACCTGAGCAGCCATATGGTACTGGTCTCTGATGGGCTTAGTGCCAGCTTCTGATTCCAAACTAACTCATCATCTGGGCTTTTATTTCTTCTCTGGAAGAGCGCTGGTAACCTGTGGGCGGCCCACGGAACCTGGAGCAGTTCCTTCCCATCCCAGGACATGGCTCCCCGCCAGGTGCCTTCGGCGAGCAGTTGCAGAGGCCCCGGCCTCCCAAAGCCAGCTAGTCTAGGACAAGAAGTCTGTTTATGGTTGCCTTTGGGATTTGATTAAGAGGATGATATGCACACGATGGTGAATGGTTACGATTATTTGTTACGAAAATAAAGATGGCTTTCACATTTTTTTAAGGCCTAGTCATTGCGAAACCTTTTCTCCCCTCTCTTCTAACACTTATGACTTCATTTCTGGAGATCAAAGTAGACAGAGCTTTCGTAACTCTTCACCCTAGCATTCCCAAAACATGTGTGCATATCCAAGACTCCCTAAACTCAGGGAATTAGACCAAGTTTGTGGATTGTAATGAATATGATGAATTTAGAGCCCCAAGTCTTCTTTCTTCTGTTTTGTTGAATGAATGCCTTGTTTCGCAAGAGAACTGGTTATGATGCTGCTAAGAGATAGTTGAAAAGTATTTTCCATGATGTCATCTTAAGCTTGTGGGGTTTTGTTTTTGTTTTGTTTTGTTTTGTTGCTTCTCCTATATAATAGCATATCTTGTTTTGGTCAGCTTTCTTTCCCTAGTTTTGCATGCAGCTGGATGATAGAATGTTGTTTTGTTTTCTCTGGCAAAATGAGATGCTTAGTGCTTTCCAAAGTTATTGTTAGGGTTAACTGAGCCTTCGAAAGTGCAAGAATCTGTCCTGTTATAAACAGGGGTATTCTAGGATATACAGAAATACTCTTATTAATGATAATTTTTTATTACATGCTCTGTATCCCAGATTTAGTGACTCGTTTTCTGACAGATGTGAGCTGCAGCCCATCCTTACAAAGGGCTCCAGACCTGGAGGGCATTTAACGTAGGTGGAGGCTGAGGGACCCAGGAGTTTGCCGAGTGCCAAAAACTGGCTTCGACTCCAGCGCTGCCAAGGCAGGCACTGACATATCCCGTTGGCTCAGGAGGCATGTTACATGCTGGAGACTAACAGAAAAAATGGTAAAGTCAGCTCTCCGGGAGCCTGCCGAGAAAGCTTTACCCTCCGGGTCCACCAGCATGTTTGCCCATTTCTCTTTCTTCAGGAAAGTCTGATGGCATTATTATTATTATTATTATTATTATTATTATTATTATTATTTTGTAGCAAGAGGGAAAGCCCCCAAGAGATGGGTGATTTGCTGGACTCTTTCTCTAAGGAGAAATTCCCGTGCTTCCAGTGAGAAACTCATGCTGTTGCATTCCGTGAAGGGTCGCGACAGGGGGGAGTAGATTGTGTCCTGCTGCGGGAGTCCTCTTCCCAGAAAGTGGAAATGGGCACGTTATCTGTGTGCTTCTCATCCGTCAGGTTCACCAGTACTATAGCTGTCTCCCAGAGGAGAAAGTCCCTTATGTCAACAGTCCTGGAGAGAAACTGCGAATCAAGCAACTATTACACCAGCTGCCACCACATGACAATGAGGTAAGGGGCTGGGGGGACCTCAAGAAGACTTTTCTTAGAACCTTCTCTGAATTGCTGCCTTTCTACAATTAGAATGCCGTGATCAAGGAGATCTCCAAAGAAAAACTCTGGCAATGTATTTTAGGTTTTAGCTTCCTTAATTAGAGCCAAAAGAAGCTGAAGAAACTGTCGGACACCTTCTGGAGAGTGTTACCAAAAAGCAGAATCTCATTATGGGCTGGATTCGCCTCTGAGCCTGGCACTACTAGCTATTTGAGGGTAACCAGGGAGCACTAAAATTTAAAAGCTCAAGCCCAGGTTTTCTTAGTTGAAGAAGAATGTGTGAGGCTGCTTTCCTGAGCATATTAGACGATAGAGATTCCCTAGGCCAGTTCAAACCCTGCAAAACCTTTGTAACTCCTTTATTTTCAGTGTCATGTCATGTTAAATGAGTGTACACATGGCCCACGTTACACAGCAGCAGAAATTATGTGTCCAGATTTGCAGCTCTGAAAATCTGTGTTTTTGGCACTGAAAGTCCAACTGGCTAACGTGACCCCTTGTACCCTTAAAAGCATGGCTTGCAGGCTGCCGTTTTTTCCTGCATCCAGGCACATTATGTCTGAAGATAAATTAATCATAAAGGGAAGTTTGTAAATACGCTTTTAAAAGATCATCATGCTTGAGGGGTTCAGATTTGTAAACTAGAAATTAATTTTTAAGTATCTCATTTGTAAAAATAGTAGTCTCATAGAATTGAATTGTCCACTGAACTCTGATTGCATTTTAAATAAAAACATAATTTTCAATTGAAAAAATCGATACACCAGCTTTCTACCAAGTGCCCCACCCACAAGCTGGATCCCAAGGGAAATGACTGAGTGCTTTTTTTAGTCTTTACCTTCCCACATTTGAATTAAAAAGGATAAATCAGCAGCCACAAAAATAAATTTGAGTAAGTGGAGCAAAAGCTTAAACACTGAAGCAACTCCTAGAAAGAGAGCAAGGATTCCCTTTCCTATCGTTTACTTCAAACTTCATTTAAAAATATATAAATAATGGTTTCTCCTTAAAGCTGAGAGCAAGCCTTGTAACTTGATGCCCAGTTAACTAATTTAGAAGTGAAAATTCAGGTTTTTACAAGCAGGAGGGGTGTGCCTTTCTTTAAAAGCATGTCCATAAAATATCAGTAGTGTAACCATATATTCTGTGCTGTTCAGGTCCCTGGGACATCCAAATGAAGACTTTCTTTTTTTGTTAACTCTTTTTATGTGATGGAGGGACCTGATCTGCTCTTTTCTGCTTTTAATGGTTCATTCTGTTTACAATTAACTGTGGCTTCATGAAAAGAGACCTTTCAGAATCCTTCCTGTTGGTGAGAATTCCTCCCATGTGACTCAGTGGACAGATTTCACCCATTTGACCTGGCCCTTTCGAAAGCAAAGGGTGATTCTAAAGTAAATATTTGACCACTCTTTTCTTCACCCGCAGAAGACAATTTTGATATCTACAGCTGCCCTGGTTTTCAAATTGGGATGCACCAGTCTAGTTCAAAAAGTTTCCCTATAACCATCTGGATTACAAAGCACCTGGACATTTCAATTAATTCTTTCTCAAGCTCAGATTACTTAAAAGTAAGACAGGCAGTAGAATTAGGACAATGTATCCCAAAATGTGGTAGCTGCAGGACTTTGGGTGGCGCATGGACAAGGCGGTAAGTCATATTGAACCATGTAATGAGAGAATCACTTCATTTTAAATTGAGTGGTTGAACAGTCAGGGAAATGCCAGTTTGGTGCTAGCAGGTGTATCATGTTTCTGCAAATCCTCCTAGTATCCACTTTGAAGTTGCAGCATTAAGATTCTGCATTTTAGGATCTCCCCCAAGCAGAAGTAGCCAGCTAGAATCTAACAAATGTGGTTTTGTTCTCACTCTGTTTAGTTTATGGTCACCCTCTGTTTGTCGCAGGTAATACTGATTTTCCATTTATAATCTTAATATACTTTCTTTTAAAATAAACATATCGAAGTTTTAAAATGTGAGTCCACTTTAAAACAGTATTAAGTAAGTAATAGTTTAAGACATGACAAAATTCCCAAGATGTACAGATGTAAGGGGAGAGATGAGAAATACTAGATCAAATGTCTTTAATTCCCTCCCTTACCTCTGTGTTTGTGTTTGATAAGAAGCAGCATTTCTTAATTCCAGTTGATGCATTAACCAAAGCCAACAGGCACTCTTTCCTCCTGCTCACAGATAAGCAGGCAAGGACCCTATGAAGCAACACCGATAACCTTTGAGCCAATTCTTCAGTCCAAAGCCTCTGGTTCCTCATTTTCCCAATAATGAGGTGGGAGAAGAGAAGCTGTGAACCCATGGACAGCGGGCTTGGTGGCCTGAGCTGTCTGTGGGTGTCAAGGACCACTTACATAGGCACAGGGGCTTAAAAGTGTGAGGACCCCACAATCAATCTGAAGATCCAAATCCATTTGAAAGAAGGAGAGAGTCCCAGATCTTGGATTGGATCTTAGTGTGGTGAACAGAATGAGGCAGTGAGGATGAGGAACAGGTACAGACCTTCATCCTGCCAAGCACTGAGCTCCAAAGTTTGGAACCTTTAGTAAGCAATTTTGCCTGTCAACAGTCTGAGGCAAAGACTCATTTTAAATGTCCCCAAGCCTGGTGGTGTTAAAGTACAGGCCAGGACCTTGAAACCCAATAGGAGCGTTTTTAATGAGAAGACTCTGAGGCATGCACTTCAGGAATCCCAGGAGGCAAGAGCAACTCTCCCATGCCATCCTCTGTGTCTGTTCAGGTCCGATACTGCAACTCCCTGGATGAGGAGGAGAAACGGGAGCTGAAGCTCTTCAGTAACCAGAGGAAACGTGAAAATTTGGGCCGAGGGAATGTCAGGCCCTTCCCAGTTACCATGACAGGAGCTATTTGTGAACAGGTGAGTGTGGATTCCAAGGC
The DNA here is from genome assembly GCA_004026545.1 of Mormoops blainvillei. Lineage (NCBI taxonomy): Eukaryota > Metazoa > Chordata > Mammalia > Chiroptera > Mormoopidae > Mormoops > Mormoops blainvillei. Next base: position 19,973 of record PVJD01001572.1, on the reverse strand, counting down.
GTGAAAACAGTTTGCTCTGGCCCACCTCACTCAGTCATTCACTCCACAGTCATTTTATTGAGTGCCTCCTTTGGGCCAGGCATTGTTCTGGGCTAGGGGATACAGCAGTGAATAAAATATTAGAAGCTTGATCTTTTAATAAGGGGTAAAGTCAGACAATAACATAGATAAACAAGATAGAAAAAATATAGCAGGGAAGGTGGTTAGGAAGTGTTGGGAGTGTGGAGAGGTTGCAGTTTTCATAAAGTGGCCTGGAAACCCAGTCCCCTCCAAAACCCCTAGAAGGTGGCTTCTGGGCAAAGACCAGCTAGAGCTGAGAGAGTGAAGCATGCAGGCCTCTGGGAATGACCAATGGGCAGAGGGAACAGAGAGCTCAAAGGCCCTGAGGCAGGAGCATTTCATTCATGTTCAGCGAATGGCTGGTTTGCTGGTAGGGCAGGGTAGAGTCACAAAGGAGGAGAATGGACAGAGGGCCAGGTCCTGGAGGGTTATGTATCCATTGAAGAGTCGAGCTGAGGAATGACATATGATGGATTTACATTTTAAAATGAGTCCTTTAGAAAATGGAGTTTGCCTGGACCCTGGGTCAGCCACCTTCCCACGATCATCCCAGGACCAGTGACATTTAAAGGGTGGTCAATGATGGTCTCCTTGGTTTGAGGGTTCTTTAGCAAAGTGGATGAAGCCCCCTGCATCATTCCTAAGACCTCCCTGGACTGAAGAGTCTGGATTTGTCTTTTCTCCTACTCTCCTGTAGAGTACTCAGGGCATGGAAGAGGAAGATGTTAAAGAAAAGGGCGGTGGGAATCCAGCCTGACTGCATTCACCCTGCTCCTCCTTTCAGATGCCAGAGCCTCCCGATGCTAAATGTTATTTTCCACACTTCGCTTAGCCCCGCTGCTTTTTTTACAGGCCCACCTAACTGCTTAAGCCCTAAAGGGACCCATTCAGGTGCTGAAGATATGTGAGCTGGGTCTGTGAAGAGAAAGTGAGAATAGCTCCTTAGGGGAATGGATGCCACTTGGGGTTTTCTTTTGTTTTTATTTTTTTGGATTTCAGAGGGATAGAGTAAGAAGGTTCACGTGGATGAAATGGAGATACTACTTATTAGGGGAGCCAAAGGACCAGAGTTTGGTGGAGGGGTCTTCAGCCTTAAGATACACCCTTGAGATGCATGTGGTCAGTTGTTAAGATGTGAGATTCGGTGTGCTCAATTCAGGACCTCCACCGCTCTCGGATCCTTCTACTGTAGCCAGCCCAGTTGGGCTCACCTAAGACAGAAGGAAGGTTGGGGATTTTGTGGGCAGATGTCAAAAACAGTATAGAATAGTGACAAGAGAAGGAAAGCAGAAAGACCTAAGTTTGATTCACATTTCTCCCAGATAACTTTGGCCAGGTTATTTCTCCTCAGCTCAGCATCTGCAAAATGGGGATAACAGATGCGCCTACATCATAGGATTATGTCGAGGATAATGGGATTCTGTATTGTTAAAGTAATCAGACAAGGGGCCCATTGCACTGAGATGGCTCTAATACTTTGTATGGTAGCCTGCATAAGCAAACCAAAACCTAAGCCAGAATCCGTGTACCGGAATCCAAGAAAATGAAACCTAAGAACAACCAATCACAAATACCAATGAGGCCTTCCCAAATAAGGCAACCACTTAAGTTACAGCCAATCAGATCATTTCCTTGCTTTGCTTCTGCCTCTTTTCTATAAGAGCCTTTCCCTGAGCTCCACTCAGTGGAATGCTCCTAACCACCTTCAGTTTGGTGCTACCCAATTTGATTCAATATTTGCCCAAACTCTTGAAATTCGTCGTGTACCTCAGTTTACCTGTTAACAGTATACTACCCAGTTCTATTAATGTTAAAAATAGAAGGTTTAGTATTTTTTGTAACATAATGCCTCTTTTGTCTGGTCAGTCACATGAGTGAGCTCCCAGAGACTGTTAAGACCTTTTTCTATAAAACATTTCAACCCATATGAGGTCCATGATGTAGGAAAGGTTTAGAGGTAGCTTCCCTAATCTGTAGACATTGTCCGGAGAGCTCAGCCCCTCACGTGGGGCTGTGAACCTCCCAGCAAACGCCATGGTTAGCAGAGAGCCCTCCCCCGGACCCGCTGCTTCACGCTTTATTCCTCCCTCAAAGACCCTCAGACAAAGACAATGATGGTTTTATTCCAACACCAGCTGTAAGCATGGGCTGCCAGGGGTCCTGCCTTGTCCCTTTCTGTATCGGGAAGGAACTTTGGAACATGAATGGGAAGATGGGAGGGGAGAGAGAAGCCCCCTTTTCAGAGTCAGGTCTTAGAAGCGGTGCCTTTTCAATCAAGACTATGTAACAAAATTGTTAGAGGAAGCAGGCTAAAAGCATGCCGGAAAGACTTTCAGAGAAATAGTTAAAGGTGGGCATATTTTAATGAACCCACTCCCCTATCATCTTACAGCCCCCTCTCCCCACCCTCAGCCCCCACAGCCTACTCCTCCTGGTGTTAAACTTGGCTGTGCCTCTGGATGGCGTTTGGAGGATCTAAAAGCTAATGAGACCTTCACTCTGTGTAAGTTTGCCTCCTACCTGCAAGCATTTTCCTTTCTTTCCCACCTTTGTGAGTTCTTATTTCCTGACTTTATCTTCATCTTAACTTGGTGGCCCTACTAAAGGAGATTGGGGGGAGGGCACATATGTAAAGCAGGTAGCACAGGGACTAGTTTGAAAATAAGTGCTCAGTAGTCGACTATTGTAGAGGTGGTGGTTGTTGATCACCTGTGCATGGTACTGAGCGATGGAAGCCAGTGTTCCCACTGACATTTCCGTTTGCCTCACAGTGTGGTGGCCAGATTAATGGCGGGGACATCGCCGTGTTTGCGTCACGTGCCGGCCATGGTGTTTGCTGGCACCCACCCTGCTTCATATGCACTGTCTGCAATGAGCTCCTGGTGGATTTGATCTACTTCTACCAGGATGGGAAGATATATTGTGGAAGGCACCACGCCGAGTGCCTGAAGCCACGCTGTGCAGCCTGTGACGAGGTCAGTGCACTCTCCATGGGGCTTGCAGCCCTGCCCGGCAGCCCTCTGTTGCATAACCAACACATCGTCAGGTGACTTCCAGCGCAGAAGAAAACCACAGGCCACTCCACCTTTTTACATTAACCCTTTCCAGAGAGAAGCCCTATCCCTTCCTGGTTGCTAGCATGTCTGGGGCTGTGGCTGGCTTTACGGAACACGGCAGTCTCATGGACATACGGCTGGAAAGGCAGTTAGTTTCTGTAGCTGAGGAGACCCCTCGCATTCGTTCAGTTCAGAATGCTTAGGAAAACAACAAAACAAAACACGGCATTGGGCAGCTTTAGATTTCAGCCCACGTCTCAGGGAATAATCATCAGTAATGATGGGCCACTTATATCTTAATAAGTTCTGATTTCTTAGCTTCATTCGGACAGATTGGTCTGAGAAGAGAAAACTGGTAGCATTATTTAATTTTCCCATAATATACCAAAGTTCTGGTGAGGATTCAGGTGGCAGATGTGTACTCCATTTGGAGACCTCTGCCCCACACCCTAAGAGGAAATTGAATTTGCCACTCAAAATAAGAAAGCAGACAGGAACACGAGGCCCAGACCTAGTGCTTTCTCCCCCCAGAAGCACAGCCAGGTATGATCTGTAAACTGGAAGAATAGAAAACCTGGTTTAACTTTCAAGGTTTGGAGCTTATAGCTCAATAAAACAAATTTAAGAGTTTGGAACAAAAAGGAGAATGTCCTAAAGCTGATCACTTTTATGGGAATCATTTGGAGAAAATCTGGGACAGGGATTTCTTCCTGCACAGAGTGGAGTTTTGGTTCTGTCAGACCCTGAAAACAAAAATGTGGGACTGTATAAACAACACTCCATTTTTCAGCCAGAGTTCACTATTACATGGGCATTTCTTCCTTATAAAATGCCGATGAAATGAAGATTCACCCTTCTAGGAGGAAGTCAATCAGCCTTAACTAATTTGGATTCTCATGCTATTGGTGATGTTCTAGAGAGACCCTCAAACAGATAGTTGGGAAACTGATTTCAGGTCCAGCCCCATGATTCTAGGAAGCCACTTTACCTTCATGCCTCAGTTTCCACATCTGAAAATGAGTGTTCATGATAAGACATTATGTTATTTAATGGCAAGGAGAATATGGTGATTTAAGTGCTTTGAAATTTTTGTTTATTGAGATATAATGCACAGCAGTTTCAACTTTTTAAGGTGTACATATTCAGTGATTTTTAATATATTCACAGAATTGTGCACCCATCACTACTGTCTAATCCCCGATTATTTGCATCTCCCCCACAAAGGAACTCTGTCTATTAGCAGAAACTTCCCTTTTCCCCCTGTGCCCAGCCCCTGGCAACCACTAATCTAATCTCTGTCTCTATGAATTTACATATTCTGGACATTCATATAAATGGAATAATAATAATATGTGGCCTTTTGTGTCTGGCTCCTTTCACTCCGCATGCTATGTTCAGTGTTAATACATGTTGTAGCGTATATTAGTATTGTATTTCTTTCCATGGCTGAATAATATTCAATTATATGTATCTATCACATTTTGTGTAGCCATTTTTCAATTGATGGACATTTAAGTTGTTTCTACATTTTAACTGTTATAAACAATGCTGCTATGAACATTCATATACAAGTTTTCGTATGGACATATACTTTTAATTCTCTTGAGTATGTACCTAGGAGTGGAATTGCTGGGTCATGTGAAAATTCTGTTTAATTATTTAAAGGAATCCAAACTTCCTTCCACAACAGCTATGCCATTTTATATTCCCACTATCAATAAATAAGGATTCCAATTTCTCCACATTTTCCTTAACACTTGTTGTCTATCTTTTTTATTATAGTCATCTCAGTCGGTGAAAAATGGTTTTGCTTTGTACATCTTCAATGGCTAACAATATTAAGCATCTTTTCATGTGTTTATTGGCTGTTTGTATATTTTTCTTTTTTGAAGATGTGTCTTTTCAAACCTGTGGCCCATTTCTTCAGTTGGGTGATTTTTCTTTTCATTGTGGAGTTGTTCCTGTTGTTTATATATTCTGGATACTAGTTCCTTATCAGATACTTGATTTGCAAGTATATTCTCCCATTTTGTGGTTATATTTTCACTTTCTTGATGATGTCCCTAGGAACACAAAACTATTTAACTCATATGAAGTCCAATTTATTTATTTTTTCTTTTGGGTTTTTTTTTGTATATTTTATTGATTACACTATTACAGTATCTCATTTTTTTCTCCCCTCTATCCCCTCTGCCCTGCACCCCATCCCATCATCCCCACACCTCATGTTTATGGGTTGTAACTATCAGTTCTTTGGCTTTGCAATTTCCTATACTATTGTTATTTTTCTTTTGTTTCTTATGCTTTTAGTGTATCATATCTAAGAAACCATTGCATAACCCAAGGTCATGGAAATTTACACCTGTGTTTTTTCTTCTTAGTATTTTGTAGTTTTGGGCTCTTTAGGTCTTTGATCCCCTTCCTTTCAGTGTATGGTGTGAGATAGGGGTTCTGATTCATTCTTTTGCATGTGACCATCCCATTGTCCTAGCCCCATTTGTTGAAGAGACTATTTTTTCCCCATTGAATGTCCTTGGCACCCTTATTGATAATCAGTTGGCCAAAAGTGTTTGGTTTGTTTCTGCACTTCCAATGCCAGTCTGTTGCTTTACATTTCTATTCTTATCCCAGTACCACACTGCCTTCATTGCTGTAGTTTGTAGTAAGCTTCTAAATCTGTGCTTTGAAATTTAAAAATCTCTATATTAAAGGTCAAAACACAAATGCTTCTAAGGGCTAACAGATAGTGTACATGACGGTGGCTCATGTTAAGGCAACAGTGAGTGGTGAAGAGTGTGACCAGATCGGAGAACTTGCGGCCCATCTGAGAGCAGTAGCCCCCCCTCAGCTTGAGCTGCTGTGGCCACGCAGGAATGTCTGCTGAGTGTTGCCAAATATATATTTGAAAGAGAAACCAGGATTCCAGGTGTTTATGTGACATTTCCCATTTTAAAAAAAATATTATGTATAGGCCAAATAAAACATATATGTGTTCAAAGTGCCCATGAGCTGTCAGTTTTTGGTCCTGCTTTATATTCTTAATAGTAGAACATTGTTTCTTTTATTAAAATGTGATGAAACTAATTACTGGCCAGGCCAGAAACCATGTTTAATTATAATTTAGGCAAATCCAAATGCAGCAGCTGATATAGATATAAAATGTCAAATTTCATGTAATAATTTGTGGGCGGGACCTGCTTTCCCACCCTTCTAGTGTGGAACCCCCAGCTTTTCTCATTTAAAGTGCTTTCTCATGGCTGGTCCCTAACCATTTGGTTTCCCATCTCCAGATCATCTTTGCCGATGAATGCACCGAAGCTGAGGGGCGGCACTGGCACATGAAACACTTCTGCTGCTTCGAGTGCGAGACAGTGCTGGGTGGCCAGCGCTACATCATGAAGGAGGGAAGGCCCTACTGCTGCCACTGCTTCGAGTCCTTGTATGCAGAATATTGTGACACCTGTGCCCAACACATAGGTGAGGCAACGCTTGGGCCTCAGCTTGGTCCTACTGAGACTGGACTCCCATTTTGTCTGGTGTAGTTATAATCTCTTTGATTGCAAATGATAGAAACCCAACTCATACTAGCTTAAGTGTAGAAGGGATTATCTTGGCTTACATTACTAGAAAGGCCAAGGAGTATGTTGGCTCCAGGTAGGGATGGATCAAGTTTTCAAACAAAGTTTGTTTGTTTTTTTCTTTTGTGTGTCAGTTCAGCTTGTCTTCTATTGGCATCATTTGGGAGCAAGCTATCTTTGCACGGTAACCAAGATGACCCTCCAAATTATATAGTGTTAGCACGTGTATTCTATAAAGGAGTGGGACTGTGTTTCTTCCAATATCCAAGTCAGGTTCTCTGTATAGGAATCCCATAGACCCTGGTTCAGTTATATGTCCTGCCCTGAAACAAGAGAATAAGGGATTCCTAGATTCCTATTGGTCTGCCTGAGCCATCGGCCAACCCCCAAGGTGGGGCTATATGAGGTACAGACCCATTACCAAGGGGAGGGGCAGAGTTCTCAGAAGGAAAATATGAAGAGAAGAGATGTCCTCCACTGACTCCCTGGAAAAACTCAAGGGTGGAATCAAACCACTTCTCTTGATAGGAAGGGAAGTCAGCAAAGCCATATGGCTTCTGGCAAGGATGTCTTTAAAAAAAAAGTTGACCCAACCAAATACAAAGCAAGAGAACCTCAAATAGTCCATAAGCTATATAAACTCCCCAAATAAGTGGCAGATCTGAGATGGTGAAAATCGTTATCCCTTTGCAAATAGTAGCCAATTTGTTCAACCCTCCAATGCTGTACTGGATCATGCTGCATCTGTGGCTTCTTCATTCAGCTTGCCTGTTCTGGCACCTTAAGAATGAGCCACCCTTTAAAAAGAAAAAAAGTTGGCAGTGATGAATGTCTGTGAGACCAGCAGATTGGTTTTCCTGTGGTTTGCGCAATTCCAAGAAATGTGCTCAGAAGCTGCCAGCTTCTCACCCACAGTGGGTAGATGTGGAGATAGTCTGGGAGCCCATTTTGCCCCATTTCAAAGATTTTATCGGGAATAAAAAGAAATGGCTTTGTTTTTCTGGTACATCATAAGTGATATAGTCAAATGAAAAATTAGCTAGCAATCTGGAGGGTTTTGTGTATTGATAAAAATCACAGCTTGGTGGACAAGACACCTGCATGTGCTCTGTGGCCCTTTGTTGTTGGGCGCCTATCCCAAACTAGCTGCTTCTGTGAGGCCTTTCTGGGCTGCAGGCCTTGCGAGGCTCAGGGTTAGGCATTGCTGTGCCAGCCTTTGTCCGGCAGCATCCCCTTCTGCGGCCTTGAGTGATGCGTGGATTCCCTTTCCCCAACCCCTAAACACCTCACTCTCTTGCAACCTGATGCCTCAACCAAGAATCCAACAGCTTTCATTCTCAAAATAGTAAAAAAAAAAGATAAGCTTCTTTTTATGGTAAGAGTTAGGGAATGGGGACCTTGACTTGGACAGGTGGCTGGGCCACGAGGAAGGGCAGAGGTGGGACACTGTCAGGGAGACGGTGTGCCTTACCTACCCCACACTGCTCGCTGTGGATTCTGGATCTGCAACTAGGTGCTTACTGGGATGAGAGGGGCTGAGTACACAGAAAACTTATAGCAATGGTATCCCCTTCTTGTTAGTATTTCTATTTCTTTTGTCCCTTTCTACTGAGACTACAAAGCTTCTCCAGAAACTGCCCCTGAGAATTTTTGCTCAGCGGCATGAGGAAGAGAGAAAATCTGACTGTCACCACAGCATGTACACTTCAGAAGGCCCCTGCTTTCTTCCCTCTCACTTCATCTAGCTGTTTGAGAACAGTGATTGGCATTCCCTCTCCTTTACTCTTAAATCCATAAAAAGGCATCCATGTTTTACCAGAAAAGGAGACCTCTGTGGCCTGCAGAATTATCACTGCTGCAGTTCAAATGCTGCCCCTGATTTTTTATTTTTGCTCTAAATCCACTTTTCTGTAAAATGTAATTTCCTGCGACAGAGAAAGGGTGCGCTCTGTGTATCATACATACCACAGTCTCTGGCTGCTTTGCTCTGACTATATTCTACAAATATTCCATATTTATATAGCTGCTCAGAGCGGACCCTGCATCAGGCAGCCGTTGCTAGGGCAACAGTACTTTTTCCTGTGCACAGCAAACAGTCCTATAAACAGACTGCAGCTTGTAGCAGCAGTAGACACATCTACCCTCAGAGAAGTACTTAAAGAGCTTGAGGGGGGAGGGAAAGAGCACTTACATGTGGACTGGCAGAGCCTTTTTCCAGATGTTTGGAGTTCAGGAGCAGTTCAGAGCACCATCTGACGTCGCTGATGTTTATCAGGGACCGTGTTCTGCTGCCTGCTGAGCCACTTGGTAACACCCCTCCCCCTCCACTCCCTACGGAGCCCAACCAGCTGGGAGGCCTCTGGCCCCAGAACTAGGCCCCTGCTGTGTATCTGCATATCTGAGCACGTTTCCTTGCAGAAGCACCGAGGAGCAGCTGAAGAAGCTGGAGGAGGACAGGCCGTAGGAACTGGCCTTCCTAAGTACCTGAGACAGGGAGTGGAGAGGCTGTCTGTGGCTGCTGGGGATCTGTGTGAGTAGGAGCTCACAGTAAGGACCCAGCACAGCCGGGATGTCAGCAGGAGCTCCTTGGAGGAGAGAGGAGAGAAAGAAAGGAGGGAAGACCAAGCCAGCCTCCAAATTCTCTCCTGGCCTGCATCCCGGCAGCGGCCCTCAGAGCAAAGAGGGAGACAGGCATTAATTCCTGATAAAAACACAAGAAGAACAGTCAGCATAGTTACAGGCACAGGCTCAAACATTATCCGCATATTAACTCAGTTAATCCTCACAACAACCTTATGAAGTAAGTACTATAATTATCCCTATTTCACGGTGGAGGAGACTGAGGCACAGAGAGATGAAGCCATTTGCCTAGCGTCACACAGCCAGATAGCAGCAGAACCAAGATTTGAACCCAAGCTGATGGGCTTCTGCAACTTTACAACCAGCTAGAATGGCAGGGGGCTGGGATTTGAACCAGTGTTGGTCTGAGTCCTGAAGCCTCTCTTTTAACTGCTAGAGAGTTTTGCCTCTGGGTACTGCCCGCCCCTGCTCCTACCAGGAGCCCGGGAGGAAGTGTGGAAGGAGCCACAGCTCTGGTCCGGCTCTTTCTAGCCTGCCCCGGCCAGTTCTCCCTCCTCCTGGGAATGCTGTGCTGAATGAAAGTGAGTTGATTCAGTGTCCCTTTCCCCCTGGGGTGGCCCTTGTGGCTGCTTCTGTCCCTCTGCAAATCCCCTCTTCGTCCCTAGGGCCTGACTGCTAATGCCTCTCTCTCTCTGGGCTCCAGGGATGGAAAGGTAAGTGGGGAGAGCCCAGACAGAGCCAGGAGAGGCTGTTTCACTGTTCGCCTTTGTTCTTGCCCTTAACTTTTTCTCTCAGTTTTTTGTTCACTGCCTCTCTGGACAAGTCTCTGAAAGTTATTCCTGGAAAGTCCAGGCTTAGGATTCTCAACCACTGAAGGTGAAGGGTCCTGTTGGTGCAGCCTTTCTGGAAAGATTTTCATTGGCAGACACCAGGAGTCCTGCACAGATCTCCTTCCCTCCCACAGTAATTGTGGGACAGCACTCTCAGTAGGCTGTCCCCACAGGATGGGACCCCAGTAGTCCCTGGCTTTCATTCTCCCAGTTTAGAAACTGCTATCAAAATAGAGCCTCCCTGCATCACTCTCTTAGCAACAGTCCCAGGTGACTCCTCTTGGCCTGGTGCAGGTTATGTGCTCACCCCTGAACCAATCACTTGGCTGGAAGATACATTTTTATACTGGCCGGTGCTGGGTCCAGGTGTAGCTCAAGCCCCGCCCAAAGCTCCTGGCCCAAGGGTAGCAGGGATATGGGAGATTAAGTCCCATAACCAGAAAAGGCAGAAGGGACCCTGAGAAGCAAATACAGTGGGGCCTGTGGGAGGTTCTGTACAGCTGTAATGAGATTTTGTAAACCAGGCTCAGCCCTCGCATGGGACCAAATGTGTTTCTCCCTTTCCTGAAGAAGTTAACCAAAGTGTGTGGATGCTTATGGAGGCACAATTTATTTGACAAGCCATGTCCAACTTTTTCCTTACCAAGAGCAGATTTTTCCTTCCCAACAACTGAAATCCACGTTTTTTCTTTTCCTCTGAGCTTCTACAGTGATTACCCTTTGGAATGGGATACACTGGTGGTGGGATTCAGTTCAGCCGTCTATTCCACATATGAAGTGCCCCAACAATGCACCAGGCCATGTTCCTGGGGATACCAAAGAACCTCAATTACCTTGTTCTCATAGAGCTTCACTTTTAGTGGGAGAGAGAACTAATGAACAGGATGCACATACTCGTATGTAACAGTCCGATGTCAAGTGGTACTAATGCTGTAAAGAAAAATGCAGCAGGTGTGGATGGAGAGTGATAGAGAGCATGTTAGTAGGATGGACAGGACAACTTCCCCAAGGAGCTGACTTTTGAGCAGACCCCTAAGGAGAGTGAACGAGGCAATGTCAATGTCATGGTGAGGAGCAAGACTTCCTGGGCACAGATCTCATCTGTGATTTCCAGCTGTTTTACATTTAACCTGCTGTGCCTCTGTTTTCTCATCTGAAAAATGGAAATAATATTAGAAACCTCCCTCATACAGTGGAGGGGTTAAGTGAGTTTACTTATATGCAAAGTATTTGTGATACATTGGTATCATCATTGCTATTTGTCTGGAGGAGTGCGTCCCAGGCAGAGGGATTCATGGGCAGGCCACTTGGATCTAGTTTCTCTACTCAGAGCAAATGAGTTAAGAAGGAGCTGACCAGTACAGCAAGGAGGTGCTCGTAACAGGCCACAAACATCATTTCCCCGGGGGCTTGATCGCTGACGAAATGATAATGTATTCTGTGACATATGGAGCCCTGAGCCACACCAGCAGCCCGTATGCTTCACAATGTAATGCAATGGTCGGAGGAGCCTGTCAGCCTCTCCCATGTCTCTTCTTTCCTCAGGGATCGACCAGGGCCAAATGACCTATGATGGCCAACACTGGCATGCCACTGAGACCTGCTTCTGTTGTGCTCACTGCAAGAAATCCCTCCTCGGGCGGCCGTTCCTCCCAAAACAGGGCCAGATATTCTGCTCACGGGCCTGCAGTGCTGGGGAGGACCCCAACGGCTCGGACTCATCCGATTCAGCCTTTCAGAACGCCAGGGCCAAGGAGTCCCGGCGCAGCGCCAAAATTGGCAAGAATAAGGGCAAGACGGAGGAGCCCGTGCTGAACCAGCACAGCCAGCTGCAGGTGAGTTCCAACCGGCTGTCCGCCGACGTGGACCCCCTGTCGCTGCAGATGGACCTGCTCAGCCTGGCCAGCCAGACGCCCAGCCTCAACCGGGACCCCATCTGGAGGAGCCGGGACGAGCCCTACCATTACGGGAACAAGATGGAGCCGAACCAGCCCCAGAGTCCCCTGCAGCTGCTCAGCCAGTGCAACATCAGAACTTCCTACAGCCCAGGAGGGCAGGGGGCTGGGGCCCAGCCAGACATGTGGGCCAAGCACTTCAGCAATCCCAAACGGAACTCATCCCTGGCCCTGAAGGGGCATGGCGGCAGCTTCATCAAGGAATGCCGAGAGGACTACTACCCAGGCAGGCTGAGATCCCAGGAGAGCTACAGCGATATGTCCAGTCAGAGCTTCAGTGAAACTCGAGGCAGCATCCAAGTCCCCAAATATGAGGAGGAGGAGGAGGAAGAGGAAGGGGGCATTTCCACTCAGCAGTGTCGGACCCGTCATCCACTCGGTTCCCTGAAATACACTGAGGACATAACGCCCACAGAGCAGACCCCTCGGGGCTCCATGGAATCACTGGCCCTGTCTAATGCAACAGGTAGGTTCTGTCCATCCAGCATTCAGACCGCATGGGGAGCTCTTGGGTGCCCTGATGCTGAGCCTCCGGGTTTTCATGTTGTTCCTGCCAGATGCCCTCCAGCAGGTCACTGGGGGAGGGGCACCCAAACATCAGATGGCTTCTTGGATTGGATTCCCTGTACTCAGAGCCTGAGGCAGTCATTGAGATGCCTCTGAAGTGTCCAGGACAGGGTCGGGGGAGGAGCCATGCGAAGGATGCTGCCTGGATAGAAGCACAGCTTTGGCCCATCCCCGCAGAGGGCTCTGGAGGATGTTACCCCACACTGTTGGTTCCTCCTTGTGACAAAGGGGCTGATGTTTAGCACCATGGCGTCAGTCGATCATGGGCTTTGGGCTGCTGGTGAGCAACTGGGGGATGAGGCTGTGGATGTGGGGATGGGGCAGGGCAGCTCCTGTCGGCCAAAGGCAACGTTCAGGAGAGGGGGCAGCTGTGAGTTGGAGGCAGTGCTCACAAAACCAGGTGCTGCCTGAGGCACCAAGGCATCCGCAAGAGCTTCCAAGGCTGTTCTGAGCCCCAGTACCTCATTAGGCAGCTGGTCCTAATGTGCAGCTAAAGACAAAAGAGAGAGAACAAGAATCCAGTGCCCACCCTTTCCAGGCCAGTTATCTAGCTGGTTTGTGTGCACGTGAAGACATGTAATGTTCTCTAGGGTGGCACTACTCAGAGTCATCTGAGGATTGGGGCTGACCACGGTCCATAGCGAGGTGAGTATTGAAAGGACAATGTTTAAGGACTCTGAGGGCAATTTGATAACAGCCAAGTGCATGTTCATTGGATTCATTTATTGGTCTAGGTACACACCAGTGAGGATGTTATAGAACCCATGGGCGAGTTGTATGTGGCATTGCTGTATATCAGTCACATTTAGGAAGGCACATACTGGTCCACAATGGATTAAAAATAAACTGGTCCTTCACCAAGGGTAGCTGCAGAAGTACTGGTCTCAAATGCACTAAGCGTACCTGCCCCTCATGGGCTAGACTCCCGAGGAGGGAGACCACCTCTACACCGTACCACAGGGATCCCATAGTCAGATGTATCTGGGTGGAGACTGTGATAAAGTAGCGCATGTCAGCCCCATCTGGAGGGGAGAGCCATTCTCAGCTCCAGCTGCTTGTTGCCATTTACAGGGCTATTTATTCATTAACTAACAGTGATATAGCTCTAACCATGTGCCAAACATTGTTTTAAGCACGTTGTAAATATTAATTCCATTAAATCATCACAACCCTATGAAAGAGGAAGACTATTAAATTCTCATTTCAGAGTTGAAGAAACTGAAGCATAGAGAGGCTGAAAAACATGGCTCAGCTTTTAAAAGGTGGACAAGGGATTCGAACCTGTGCATATGACCCCAGAGCAATGCTCTTAATCACACCAGGCTGTACCCTAATATGAGTCCATGCTGTCAAATCCCCCACTTGTTTCAGACAAGTTCAAAATGTGCATTTTTTTAAAATGTGAAATCTCTGTAAACTCTCTAACAAGAAGAACATGTCTCTGAGCTGCAGGATGTCTGTACAGTGTGTTTTTAACTGTCATCCCCCTCAGATGCTTTCACACGTGTTCTCATCTGTCCTAGAGGACGGAGAGCAGCTATCCTTTACCCCCATGTTTCAGATGGAAAAAAATGAGGCCTTGGTGACTAAGTACCTTGCCCAGCAATTAGTGCCGAGTGATGACTGTCTGGCTTCCAGCCCAGTTTGCCCTATTCTCGAAAGATTTACCGTATGTGCTATAATTATTTAAGAGGCCAGGAGATAAATTAGTAATTCAGCCTCTGAAGCAGTTTGTCAAAACTAGAATACCTGTGTTAGAATCGTTGGCTGCTTGATTCAAACATAGGCTCCAGGGCCTCCCCCAAGTACCCCTGCCTCAGGCCCTGTAGAGGTGGGGCCCACGAACCTGCATTTCAAACACCTCCCTACTTATGCTGGTGCAAGTGCTTTCTGAGAAATGTTACTGGGTTTTGTCTGCTTTTTTGGTTGTTTGGTTGTTTGTTATTTTGTTTTGTTTTTGTTGTTTCGTTTTGTTTTTGTTCTCACACTGACTTGTGAGGAAATCAGGACATCTGGGAGTTGGGGAATGTTGGAAAGGCCATGTGGGTACATTTGGAGAATATATAGTCTCTGATCTTGAGAAAGAGGCAGGCACTTATCCTCATGATTTTCTATGGCTTCTTGGGCAAAACGACTAATGCCCCTCTGCCTCTGAGATTTCTGGCAGGCGGTGTGAGCTAGGTCTGACACAGCTGAGAAAAGTTCCTCAGAGCAGCGCTGTCTAATCCAGCCACATGTGACTATTGAAATTTGAATTAATGAAAATTAAAAGAAATTAAAATTTCAGGCTATCAGCTGCACTTACCACATTTTAAGTCCCCAACAGCAATGAACTAAATGTCAAATTTTGTTTATTTTTTAATCAATTTAAATTTCAAAAGCCACATGTAGCTATCAGCTACCCTGTTGGACAGCACAGATAAAGGAAGTGAGCATTTAGGATGGGCATTATTTTAACCCTATCATTAGTCTCTTTGGAAGTTCTCACAGGAGTGCTAGTTTTTCAAGAGTCTCAATTAACTAATGGTTTGGAGTATGGAGTTATGGAGTCACTCCCTAGCTTGAAATTCAGCCTTCATCATGTAAGAGTTATGTGACCTTGAATAAATCACTTAACTTCTGTTAGGTTCCACTTCTTCTTCCATGAAATTTTGTAGGGTTTTTGTGAGAATTAAATGAGAATGCATTTAAACTTGTTAATATAGTCCTTGATACATATGACCCTCTAAATAGTTACCTGATGCTTTTTATTATTATTATTCCTCTCTCATCTCAAACATACTGATGCACAATTTTGGCCTCCAGGAATGGTTTAACTACTGACATCTCCTGGTGTCCACCAACTATGTCGGCTTGCATTTATTTTCAGGTGTGCAAATGTTCTGGTGGACTATCTTCTTCCTAACCAGCCTAGAAGAGCATGAGAAACAGGAAAGTAAAGAAATCCATTTTGTGTTCCTCTGTTTCCATGGACCTGTCGGACACAATAGCATAGAAGATGCAACAGCATAGAAGAAAGATTGTAGCTAATATTCGAAACACGCTTTTGCTATTTGTCACTGGCACCAGCCCTAAAAAGCCTTTCACATCCAATGCCACACAGAGCGTACGCCAAAGACATGGTGGGGACTAGACTTGGGAAGTCAGTCTTTTCGCTGCCAACCCTCACTGTTGCATTTAAATTTTGCTATACAACTCAGTAGTCTTTTGAGAAGGTAGTGTTCTGAACTATCTGTGTATCTTTAAATCCTGGAATCTCAGCCTATGACTAACAGATACATGTCACAAAAGGCTTAGTCAAAACACCTTGATCCTTTGGTGAAAGCTAGATTTCAGGATAATGGATGTTTTCCCCATGGTCAGCAACTTGTCTTATTGAATAAATCTGTAGTGTTTAATTTGGCACAAAGCAGGAACTTTTTGTGGGCACCATTTTTCTTAGCACAGATCCGGAAAAACAGATCGCCCCAGTGGCTTGCCAACCTCAGATGTGGGCTTGCAGCACCTCCCGATTTGGTTAGAACTGGGAGTGTACCGTCCCTCCTTGGAAAACACAGTCCATCCCTTATGCTCACAGGGAGTGAGTCAGCCGGGCACAGTCACCGTCTACACCAGCACCATGTGGAGCCCTTGCAGAAGCTCTTTACCCTGGCGTTCCCTAAATGCAACTCTAAAGCAACCAGCAGCCTGGATGATCACAGTATTCAAAATAGTAGTAACAGCATCAACAACAACTAATGTGATTGGGTGCTTATCATGCACTAGGTGTAGTTCTAAGCACCTTATCTGAACTAATTCATAACATCCCTATAAGGTAGATAGATTTGTTTGTCCCGTTTTACAGATGACATAAGGGAGACGTAGACCACACAGGTTGGAAGTAAAGGAGGAGGATTCAAACATGGGTAGTCTAGCTCCAGACCATGTGCCCTTAGCCATGATACCATAGCAAAGGTAGATGATGATGGTGACAGTAACTGATGATAATCATAATAGACCACTGACTATGACCTGACGTGATAATGAGTTCATGTATAGCAATCACTTGAAACCCTCCCAACAACCCTGCATGATAAGTCTGATTTAGTGTGCCCATTTTACAGATGCGTACACTGAAGTTCAAAGACGTCGTCACCTCCCCATGGTCACCACTCTGGTATACATCCCCACAGGAAGGGTCATGATCACAATCAGGAAATTTGCACCATGACTCAGTCTGAAGGGATAAGGACTCCTTTTCCTGTGGCAGACAGGTGTTGATGTGTCCATGTGGCTCTGGCAGGGCTCAAGGCAAGCTTGAGGGCACAAGTGTCAAGCGAGAGCTAAACAGCAGTAGGCAACTGGCAGTCTCAGATGAGGTACGCAGGTCAGACACAGGAAAGACAAAGGAGACAAGTGCCAGTCCAGGAGTTGGCCCCAAGCAGGGGGCACCAATGGAGAGGAGACTAAGGCCGGAGTGCAAGTTAGGGTCAGGGCTCAAGTCACTAACTGGGACCAGGTGTACAGTAGACCTGGAATTGGGACCAGTTGATGCAGGCAGAGACTACATCACAGGACAGCTGGAGGCTGTTAGCTGATCCCTGGGGAAGGGCCCCGGTATGGAAGATGAGGCTGGGAATGTGGCTATTCCTTAAGGATCAGCCAGATTCTGTAAAGAGTGGTTGGGTCAGGGAGAGCTGGCACCTATAAGGAGGGAATGCAGGTGTAGATAGGAATGAGGGAAAGAGAAAGATGGTTTCTCTTCATTCATTCATTCATTAGGCTGGCCAGCAAACGTGACTTGAGTGCCTACCCTGTGAGTAAAAGCAGAATGAATCAGTTGGAAATTAGGCTTTGCAGCTTAGTACCTAAGTAACCTTGGGCAGCTAGCTTGTCTATTCTGTGACTCAGTGTCCTCATCTTTGAAATGGAATGACAACAGTGCCTTGTAGGCTTGTTGTGGGAATTAAATGAGTTAACCCATATAAAGAATTTAGGACAGCGCCTAACACCCTGTAAGTGCCCAGTGAATATTAGCTGTTATTACAATTAGTTGGTGCCACAGCCTATGCAAAGTACAGTGGGTGCAGTGCTGAGCCAAAGTAGACATGGGCCTTGACCTCCTGTACCTCACAGACTAGTGGAGGTTAATAGATAGTAACAATCTAATTTTATAATGTAAAATGGCATCTGTGGTAAATATGGGGCTAGGAGGGCACACAAAGAGGGATATGATGGAGTTAGGGAGGCCAGATATGGCATCCTGAAAAAGCGATGCTTAAGGGATAAGGGAAGGAGCATTCCAGGCAGCAAGAGCAGCATATGCAAAGGTCCGGTGGTAGCAAGAATAAAGAACTGAAAGGAGGCCCCATGGCTGGGTGGAGCACAGAGAGCAATCGGCTGGGAAGAATAGCAGGGGCTAGATGGTAGAGAAACATTCAGGGTATTATAAGTGTTTGAGTCTTTTCACTAAGGACAATGAAAAGTCCTTGAAGTTTCAAGCCAAACAGGAAAGGGAAGTAACACGATCAGATGTGGTTTTTTAAAAGGTGGCTCCATCTGCTGTGTGAGGAATTGATTGGAAGAAGGCAAGTGCTGATACAGGGAAACCCATTAGGCGGCAGTTCAAGACTGCAGCCCATGGAAAATGTAAAGATGGCAGTGCCCAACGTGCTAACAGCGTGAAGACCAAAATCAGAGGATGACAGTGACTTAGCGAATTTCCTCTCATTTGCAGAGATTTCCAGTGCCTCTGGGGGAAGGGTGCTGGGAGAAAAGAGAAGATGAATTTGAAAACATAGAAATGGATAAAAGCATACTCTGTGATTTTTGACCCAGGTTAGCATCTGCTGAAAGTACATGTGTCATTGACCTGGATGTGCAGAGGCACTGCAGGAATAGAAGTCTGAAAGGGCCCGATGCCGACTTGAACCATTTCGCATTGTGGCACGTCCATGCCTTTAACATGCATCACTTACACACTTTGACAAGGGAAACTTAGTTGTGCAACACCAAGATGCACTGATTACTGGGCTGTGGGGGAGTTTTCAGCATTGCTGGCAAAGTGGGAAAGAATGAGAAAACAGCAGTGTAGGGATCTGGACCAACTCACTTCACCAAGAATGTCTGAAATGGCTTTTAATCCTTGGAATGCCGATCATTTCTATATTTAATTGGGGGCAAAAACACTTCTCCTATCCTGCATAACTTGGATATCAATCCTCTAACCCAATTTCTTTATTTAAATTATTGGTTGAGTGGCCACACCTCAGGCCTTCTTGTTCACTCCCACCACTGGGGCAGGTATACAGCCTGATCTAGTTTTATAGATTTGAGAACTTCCCATTCACCTTGAGTCCTGTCAGTTGGCCCCAGGTCCAGCTAGGGAACTACTTTGCAAGTGCATAAGGATTGTTTTTGTTCACAGGAATTACAGAACTCTTGTTTACAAGTGTCAGAATCCCAATTCCAACTTGTGTAAACAAATGCAATATTTTTTAAATCAAGTAAGCACTTGGTTCACAGATTTTTGGTTCCAGACCCAGCTGGGTGCTGTTGTCATCAAGACTGACGTCTTCAGGCCTCAGCTTCCTGCTTCCTCCACGCTGGCGTCCTTCTCAGGCAGGCTCTTCCCAGGGGCAGCTAAGGTGGCTCTCAGCACCTCCCGGTTCACATTCCTTAGTATGGGGGTGAACAGGAACTGCTCTTTCTTAATAGTGTCACCAGGTCTCAGAATGAAGTCGCATTTGCCTGACTTGGGTCACCTAACAATTGTTACGCTTACTCTTGATTGCCCTTATTGGCCAGGCCTGGGTCATATGCCCATCCTGGGAACCAGGCAGTGGGACCAAAGGCCAAAACAACTGCAGGGATTGAGAATGGAGATGGGGGCGGGGGGTACTTCTTAAAGGGAAACCAAGGTAGTATCTTCAAAGGAAGAGGGATTGTGCCACAAGGAAGTAAAAACCACACATGTCTGCTACTCGACTGTAGGTACCCTTCCCTACTGTGGCCGACTCGCCTTACCTGGTTCCTTCCCCCAGAAGCCCCACCA
This sequence comes from Mormoops blainvillei, assembly GCA_004026545.1. Lineage (NCBI taxonomy): Eukaryota > Metazoa > Chordata > Mammalia > Chiroptera > Mormoopidae > Mormoops > Mormoops blainvillei. The sequence goes on along the minus strand of PVJD01001572.1, from coordinate 314 downwards.
TTTGAACTTGACATCAAACATGTACTATGTATGGTAGCCATGGTTTTCTGGAATCGAAGCCCTGGTGTTTGGGGCATGTTCCTGTGACTTTAATGGGGGGATTTCAGACGGCACGGAGGTGTTTTAGAGGGTCAGGTTGGATAGATCCCAGCTGTCTCCAGTCAGTATTGAGGATGTAAATCAGGAATGCCTTCTGACTGGGCCCGTGGGGTAACCTCTTCTGTGCCCCTGAAGGAAGTCGTACCCTCTTGTGGGCATTTCATGGCTCTGCACCAGGCCCACAGGAGTCAGACGAGGCCAGCAGAGTGAAAATC